>JAZHYW010009934.1:0-22325 GCA_037355805.1 Ixodes ricinus | reverse complement strand
CCGCCGCCACTGCCAAAGACCGCAGCCGTCTTCCGCAGGCTCTTTTTCTTCGTTCTTCACGATGTCATCAATCTCTTGCGTCCAATGAGGATGCAGCCGGGCCTGAAGACCACAGGGACACGAAGCAGTCTGTTGCAGTGATAGCCGTACGACGATATCAGCACGGTGGTCGAAATCTTTATCGTCTGGATGCCGAGCCTGTGCGTAATAAAGACAATTCTTAGCGTGGTATACATTCCGTGCTGCCGCCGCTGCCAAAAAAAAATGACGTCATCACATTCCATATTTAGGCTTATTAAAGGGGCGATGCAACAATTTTTGTACTTTGCGCAAATACCGCTTAGAACGGATCCCTGACGTAAATGACCTATGAAACACGCGTTCGTTTTTCACCCCACGCAATAGAAGTCCAAGAAAATAATCAAAGAAAAACGAGCAGCGTTCACCCCCTCAACTCGCAACCAGAACAAGCGGCCACGCGATCTAGAGCCGATTATATGCCGCCAATGTTAATCATAGCCACGCGCTGGGGTCGGCAAAGCACAGGACACGCGCTGAGTTCCAGACATTGTTATGGCTCAGCTATTGTCGTCGTTGCAGCGATTGGACACGGGCCACTACCCGAATGCTTCTCGAGCTAGTAATTATCACGAGCCCAAATCGAGCGACCACGCAATGCTCGGGTCCAATCTATGAACCACATTCAAATATCGTCATATGGGTGTACTGCGGTCCCCACGTTACGTCATCAAATTTTGCAAAGGAGAGATTGAATGAAAATGATCGCTTTTGTCCTTGAAATTACACCGCAACAAAGGAGTTTCTTGACCAGTGGCGTTGCGTGCGAGTATCCTTGAGTCCCACTAGTGCCAGTAAGCTCGTGTAAAGTGAAAAACATTCCAATTCAATATCGTTGCACCGCTCCTTTAAGCGTGGATGGGGGATATGATGACGTCAATTTCGTTGTGTGTGCTCGCTCACACCGGTGGCTGCTGGCTCATGGAAAGATCGTGCGCCACTTATTATAGACGCTCAAATGTTTGGTTCAGCATCCCTTTAATGCTGGTGTCACACTGCTCTTACATCACACGAAACACAGTCTGCAAACAAGAGTCACCGCAATATCCGTGGTCCGAATGCCGCGTGCCAAGTTTTCTCCTCGAACTCATTGCTATGCGGCAATCGAAGCACGTAAACTGGACTGGGGAGGAAGAAGAAATGTAGAGGAGGATAGAGTTGTCGGAAGTCACATGGCTACACCCAATCCCGTCTTTTCTTTTTTTTTGCCGTGTTTAGCAGGCGGTAAACGCGCTCCTCGCACAAAAAACGCAATAGTCAGACACACTGCGCTAGACGTTTCCGCGGTTTAAAGCGTTTACCAATTCGTGTTCGTAAGTCGAGCGATGTTTTCAGCCAGGAGAAGGGGCGACGACTCGGCGATCGTGTTCGTGCGAATCAACTTGGTGGTAGGGCGTGTCGTACGAAATAAATCCTAATTGTTTTATTCAGCAAACGATGTCTCTTTCGAAGCTAGACAGATTCACCGGTACCGCGAACAGCGATTCCGCCGCCATCGCTTAGTGCGCTTCGTTCAGCCCTCCACCTGTGAATCCCGCGATAAGACGCCATGTTGAGAATTACTCAGAGAATGCACAGAGTGCTTCCGGTTCTCTGTGCAATTTTTTGTTTTCTTTCAATCAACGTATTTGCAGCTCTTTAGAAACCACAAAAAAATGTGAATCATATATTGCTTTTAACATTGAGTGTGTACGTTCGATGACCCATGAATTTGATTGTTTCAGTACGAACCGTTATCTTATTTATAAGTTATGAACGGTTTTAATAACGTTTCAATGGTAAGATTGTGCCCGACGAAACCCACGAATAGATGGGGCTGAATGGCGTAAACATAAGGGTAACGGCCTCATTTTCACATTCAACGTTTCAGAAAATCACTTATTCTAACTTTTGAATAAGATAACGGCTAGCTCCGAAATGTTTGCATCTGCTCCAGTGCGCTAGCGCTGAATTTGACGATGTAATATTTGTCTTTATCGACACGCTGACATACAAATAAAATAAAATACTAACAAGTTAAAAGTTTGTGCTTTTGATTCTAATATACAACCGTGTGCGTGTGTGTGGCCTCCCTTATCGGGGGGGGGGCGCACTGGTTCGTATCAAAAACCTCACGTGACTGTCTCAATGAATAAGACGAGCATCAGGGTAAAAAAAAAGACAACTAAACCCCTTCTCGATTGCAAGCCTTTTGCCAGGACGGAATCGTATTTTAGGGCAGAGCAAACTCTCAAATGCGATTGTCTCAGAAATAATAGTGAAATGGGAACCGGCGCAAGAATCTGGGATATTCATCTTTACCATGTGGAGATCGGAAAATCCCGTTAGTGATAAACGAATTCCACGTTCGAAACTTAGAAAAAAGGGGGCTTCAGCTCAGGCAGGAATTAATATCCCGTACCGCAGGGGACTGATTCGAATCGAGTCTGAAATTGGGTATTCGGAATTCTCTCTCTCTCTCTCTCTCTTTTTTTCGCCTCTCCTCCTCATTGTCAATTTATAGTCTTCTGCCCTCTCAGATGTGTTTTAGAAGGAAATACGACAATATATCCTGTTTGTGAGATTTATTTGCCTTTTTGCTGCACCTGAAATAATCATACGAAGGTCCATTAAAACTTAACGGAGAAGACAAGCCAGAGTTTACTCGATTCACACTATTAGAGAACCCGTTTAATTTTAAGTTAAGCTTATAGGTACACGCAGAGCTTCACCCTCTGTAAAACGAGAATATGTAATCGAAATGTATAAACATGTTTTTTTTTGTTGATTTTATGATTTTTAGAGATAAGAGGTAATGGGAACATGGGTTTCATGCTTAGTCACTATTTATGAGCCTTTGCACTTAGCAGATATTTTGTTTCCGGGAAATTTTGCAGATGCACCAATAATAAAGCGAAAGTTTTTATATAATTATTATTATTGATTTTTTTTAACTGAGCTAGCCTCCGAATTTAAAGCGCCTTTTTTCCTTAGATAAGGGCCTTTTCTTTTGCAAGTGGGATCACTTATGAATCATAAATCCACCTTACCTTATATAGGCTGACCTAATGCCTGGTTTCCTTACTAGTTCCATTAAAAATCGAACAAAGCGAGGTAGTTACCTTAGATGTTTTTTTTTTTGCTTTCAAGATGGCGACGTTCTGTGTCATTGGCGATTTTTCTCACGTCGTTGATTACTGCAACACTGTGCAGGAATAGGGGCAGTAGAGTAAGCGGAGCGCGCGTTTGATGGCTGTCAACGCCTGCGGCGAAAGAAGCGACTGCCTTGCTTGCGTCTAGCGTTCGTTGCGTCCCTTGAGGGTATCGTTGGGCAGTGCAGTTTGGTCTCGTGCCAAGTTAGGTTTTAATACGAAAGCATTAACTGTCCCGTGGAGAAAGCCGACGTCATCAGCCGCGCCAAATGGCAGATACATTCGTGAAGCCGCGATCTGAGGCCTCCCAGCTTTGAAGCCTCGCAAAAAGCCACGCAAAACGGCAAGTAAATGAGGCCGAAGGAGGCCGCCGCGCGTCAGTTTCACTTAGCGCCACCCCATGGCGCTGCGTGCCCGCGCCACCTAGAGTGCCTTCATACACACGCACGCTTTTTGCTTGAGTGGTGACATCTAAGCCATTTTTCCGCCCAATCGTTTTTTTATGCATTTTGAAGTGCGCGCAATTCGGTGTCACTCAGATCGAGCGCGTAGCTTTGGCCACTACGTTACTAGGAACTCTGGTTGGGAAACTCACCTGTTGAAACCTCGGGCCGCCATGGCGTCCACCGAGACCGAGCTTAGATGCGACAACAGCGCCACTCTGTATCATTTGTCTTAACTGTGGTCGCCTTGAGCTTTCTAGAAAGCATGTTTTTGCGTAAAAACTAACGGAAAAGACTCTTTTTGTAGTAGCTTTTATTGGAGTTTAGTACAAAATCGGGGGCGCGTGTTTGCTTTTCTAAAATCTTTAGCTCACAAGGTTTTGCAGTATAATTACTATTGTCTTTGTACAACCGTGCCTCAGCCGGGGATTTCAGGTAGCGCTGTCCTGAGCTAGGCGCATACCTAACCATGGTAGTTAACTCGCGGCGCGTCCGCTTGGGAGTCGAGGGTGGTACCTCGAAGCCCCTTCCACAGTATCTGTTCTGGCCCCAACATGGCCGATTACAACGAAAATGGAAGTCACGTCCAGTTCCTGGACTGGCCGCTGCGGGAGAAGTGGCGGCGTTGGGATCGCCATTAGCTCTGAGTGCTCGTGACGGGTCGGTGCCACTTTTTCAGAGCAGTGCTTTATGTGCAGTTTCCCAACTGAGTGGTTCTAGTAACGTTGACTTTGGCTAATGCATAGACGCCATTTTACCGCCCAAGTCACGCACCAAGTGCGCGAGAGCGTCACGCGCTGGCACATTCAGGGCAACAATGGATGTCTTCACCCTGAGACAGACAGACATGTAGGCACCCTAGCGCCACCAGCGCGCCAACGAAAGGAAATGGCTGACGCGCTCGTGCGGAGGCACGGCCGCCCGAGTGCACCAGTCGATTCCTGCAGCCGGTTCCGTGCCGCCGACAGAGCGGCGGCACGGCCGATGTCAGCGAGGCGGGCCAACTTCTCGAGGACGCGCACAAGAACGACATTCATGCTTTCACATTCGCAACTCATAAGACGTGCTTAGGTGTACCTCGAGCTTCTTTGGGGGCCCCGTTGCGTAAACCAGTGAAATTTTGTGTGAACCTAATTCGCATCAGCGAATTCTAAGAAACGTCGGACTTGAAGCGAAATTGGAAGGACTTCGATCTTGAAGTTAGACGGTGCACACCGAATCAATCGCGAGTAAGTTCAGGAATGGCAATATTTAACCTAGACGTTTTCCGTCAAATTTACCAAACGTCCCTGCTCATTTAAGCACATGTCGTTTTAAAGTAATTTCAAAACTGTTTTTCCAGTAAGAAAAGTATCATTGTTTACTGCAGCCAAACCTGTTGTACATTATGGAAGAGCGGTCGCAAGCGTCGCCACGTTGAGGGAGATCACTCGGCGGAACAAGCATTGGACGCTTTCCGACGTCGCTAGAGTGTATTTTACTCCGTGTTCCCCAACCGCCCTCACAGCACAGGTAAAAAAATGTAAAAAAACAGTATCTTTTTTTTTTTTTATTGAGTGCAGGCGTTTTGTATTTCGAAGATTCTCGTGCCAGGTAGGCTGGTGGCAAACGGGGCGGGGCCAAGCAAACCAGATGCAGAATCCCTCTAGCGCGGCAGCACTCAACGAGGTCTCCTGATGAACACCACCTCACAATGAGCTTGCAAGGCAAAACATATTGTAAGCCTCGAGCTGCTTCTAGCATTAACTGCGAAGGAATGATAATAAGAAAGGAAACACTCTGCATTGTTTGCATACACCTAAGGGAGCCCTCTTTATATGGCAATCACGCCCCCAACGACGTAAAAAGAAAGTGCGTAATAGAATTTTAACAAGTATCAAACCATTGTTTTAAAGTTTAACTCTTCTGTGATTTTCTTACTGGTTGGACATCTTGGCTCATCGTGGATATCTAAACTCGTGTAACTTCTTGCTTGGACTTCTCGGCCAACATTTGAACTCTCGACTCATGTTGAACAAGTCAAGAGGTATAATACAATACAATACAATACAATACAATACAATTTTTTTAATACATTTCGCTCTGTACCCACGTAAGCCAAGAAGGCTTGTGTGTGGGACGCGGCTGGTGACTAACAACCAGCATATTTACAGTTTTAACTCATTCTATCAGTTTAATCAAACAAACAGAGCATAAGAAAAGAAGCGGTTCATACGCCCGCACACTATAACCGGTGGAACGGGCCTGTGTTAGGTACATACTGCTATTTTGTAATATATCTCAAAGCGTTGTTTTAATAATCAATATAATTCATACTGTGGTTACGGTCGTATGTTGGTACTTTTTATTAATTTGCACTTTTTTAATTTTTTGTTCATTGATCCATATTCTTGCTATTTTTTTACTGCATCTGGATATTAGCGCTCAATCAGCTCCTCAGGTAGTTGGTTAAAAAGTTTTGGCACGTAATATTTTCTTGTAGCCTCTCCATACTTTGTCTTTATTAATGGTCCAAAATATTTCCTATTTGGTCGTAATGTCCTTTCTTTAACAGTTTAAATACAAGGAAAGTGCTTCCCTACTTTAGCTTAGTGTTGGGCAATGTGCTGTCAGAGCTTGATATTATAGCATCCAGATGCTTTCTATGTTAATTTGAGTCATAAATAATCAACACGGCATTGTGTATGATAATTTTAACAGAACTGACCAGTTGGCGATGGCGTGTAGGTAATAGTCAACCTAATTTTGCTGACATGTGAATGCTTCACAAAACTAGTCTTGCTACGGTGGGCGGTGATAAAACCCGCAGCTACGCCAGTCTGGCCACCCTGAACACGCCTGGCGAGGCTCAAGGATCGGGCGATGTACACACGCCGTCGTCAGAATGATGGCGCTCGGAGTTTGTACTTTCACAGGTGTGTGCGTCAAAGAAACGGCAGTTAGCTAGGAATGCACGTGAGACGGTACATGACATATTGAATATGAAAACAATAGAATACACCCTTGGAGTCCCACAGTTCTTATTATGGGCGTCTAGTGTAGACCTTCTACTAGCAGTGCCTTGAACACTAGCTTGTGTCTCTGTCCCCTCTTTGTGTTTTCCGTTCTTGGCATCTGTCGGGAGATCGCGGGAAAAACATTTGCGATGTGTAAGCGTGGTGAGCAGTCTGCGAATCCAATCGCAATTTCGGCTCTCGGCATGTCCATCAGAGTGCGCTGGCTCGTCTATTCTTTAAGGAGTTCTGTCTGAAGGCGTTTTAGCCACCCATGTAACGGGAGTATTAAACGCGCTGGGAGCCACTCTGACAATTCGGGATATAGCGCGGCTAAGACCATAATTTGTTTGTACAGAGTGGTAACATTTGGTGCACCAGTACTCTTCTCACGCGCTCAAAGTCTTTTTGAAAATTACTCATTTAGTGGTTTTCGATGACGCTCAGCAAGTTTTTATTTGGAACTATATGTATATTTTCACAAATTAAAAAGGTAATTAATCATTTACAATTAATTAGCAAACTAGTTAGTAAGTATCGCTCATTTTCTGACGTCCGCCACCACGACTAATACGGTCCAGAAAAAATATATTTTTACCTGGAATACACTAACTGTAGGAATTTTGGTCACGCATACGTGAAACACCCTGTATATATATAATTAGGGTTACCTGTACTGAACTGTGACAATGACCGGTTTGTTACTCTAACCGACGTGATGTTGAGTGAACGTAATGTGCAGGAACTCCACAATTTTTATTTCTCTTCGTCTGGGGTGATGACATTCATTGTTTTCTCACTATAATGTGAATTTGTGCGACTCCTTTTCTTTCCCACCCCTTTGATAGGGCTGTGGTAATGAACTCCGTCAGGTATTAATACTATGTAATAATGATTAGGACTGGAGTGAGCTTTAGAGCACCTTTTTTATATTATTCTTCCGATATTCCTTGTATTTTTACTTTTTTATCACACACATATCCTTCACAATATGCTAGGCTTTCGTTTGGCGCGAAGGAAGTGATAATGCATTGCCATTATACGTTTACATTGTTTACAAGCCGTCTACGAAACGGGGCGTTTTAATATGCGTTCTCTCATGCGACTACATGCTTCATCGTGCGTGCTATGTATACGTCCTTGCAGATGTCGTTCGAACATTCACCTATTTGTACGGAGCCCGACACAATTTATACGCCCAATTGGAATTATCTGACCCCTTTTTTCTCGCAATATAAGGTTGTTCTTAACGTAATTAGTGTAATGTGAAGCTTCTATCCAAGGCGCGCCAAAATAGGCGGAAAATACTAACATTTGCCGATATTCTGCTTAAAATAATAGAATACAAAATCGTCGTGCCGTTCTCGTTACACTGTGAGCGGTCTACAGCGTCTGCGTCTCGATGTGCGTGACTGTATTCTGCAGCACACATGCGTATACGTTTGCATCTACGTTCGTGAACATGGAGATGTGCATGGATTTGTGTAGACCTTATCAAATCAGCATGCTCGCTTTTGGATGGGAATAGGCGTCTAGCTGGGCGATATTACGGCAACTAGCAACGCCGATCACAATCGTTTTCAGTGAGCGGGATGATTATAATGTAAGAGCAGAACACGAGGCTTTAAGTAATGCAAGTATACAAACAACAGAGTGTTTTCTTTTTAAATGGAGTTGTGAGTCTGTGTCCCAGAAGCTGAGCGCATATATGGTGCCTGCCTATGCGGTGCGCAAGATCGTCTGCTTCTTTTGCAGGGGTTCTGGTGGGATCAGAACACCGAGCTCTGATTAAGGGATTGTGGGTAGACCTCGAGGCGGCTTGCTTTGAGGACTACGCAC
The DNA here is from genome assembly GCA_037355805.1 of Ixodes ricinus. Classification (NCBI taxonomy): domain Eukaryota; kingdom Metazoa; phylum Arthropoda; class Arachnida; order Ixodida; family Ixodidae; genus Ixodes; species Ixodes ricinus. The sequence continues at coordinate 13,841 of JAZHYW010009934.1, read as the reverse complement.
TATCCTTCAATCAGAGCCAATCAGAGCCAATCAGAGCTTGGCGATCTGACGTCACTACAACCCCTGCAAAAGGAGCAGACGAGCCTGCGTTCCGCATTACGGTGTCCGAAACGTGCCTTCGACTTTTGGCGTTTACCGTCCTATCCCTCGCATACACATGAAAGGTGGTTCAGAAGAGTCAACAATTGACGTAGCGAAAACCGGGGTGTCATGCTGTCAAATGACGCCAACCTGGTGGTTGGTCATAGAAGTGTCGGCAAGAAGAACACCGGTGAACGCGAGTGTCGCTACCGTCCCGGCGTGCCAACTCCTGACTGCCGAAGCTTCCGTGGACTGTCACAGCTGGAGAGTGACCTGCAGCAGAACAGGCGTCTGCCATATCCACCACTGCTGCTGTGACACCACCAGGGTCGTGGCCGGCGACAGCATGACACGTCCATGACGTCATCAGGCAAAAATCGAGTCACCACTTTTCTTTTTTTTGACGCGGTAAACATTATTTGGAGACACGCTTCAGGCACCGTAGTACAATCGCGAACAGGATAGCGCGTAGCCTGCGCTAAATTCTAACCGTGAATTGGAGAGGATGCTGCGAGAGTGCACACCCTCACAACCACCCCCTCCCCTCTCCCCCTCTTCTTCACTACGCTGTTTTATCAGCCATGAGGTAGCGCAGTATGTATCGAAGGCCACGCACTTCGGCGTTCTTATACTGTTCACGATAATGCCTTTTTTGTTTTACAATTGACAAGTTACAATTAGTTGCAGAAAGCATTGAGTTACTCCAAATAATTATCAATACCCACCTGAAAAGTGTAATGATAAAAAAAAACTTTCGTACATGATTTTAGCGTGTATTGTAATACTTGTCGTCACTAGAAATCGAAGGTATTTTTTATCAAATTTTTGATGCCCCCAAAATGAAATTATTTTAATCAGTATTAATTATCAGAGGTTGATATCGGCAGTAGTTCAGCTTAATAATATACATGGATCTGCATGTATGTAAAATCTCATTTATAAAAAGAACCTTTGACTCTTTTGCCTCTCTCTTTTCTCTCTTGTCCTCTCTCTCTATTTCTCTCCTTTTTTTTATCCTATGATTCTACCCCCTCAGCCAGCGTATCTACCTTCTTGGGGATGACTTCGCTCATGCCGCGTTTTTTCTAAAATACGCTTCGCATTGTAGAGTTCTTTATTTAGTTCCTCTTTTTCTTTTTTATTGTTGGTATTGTTTCATTGACTGTTTGCTTCTGTCTATCTTATGCCGCATATAAGCGACTAGGTTTTGGGCATGCAGCGAAGTGGGCCGATGCCTTGCCCGAGGCCCGTCGAGCCCCTTCCTACACCATCGATCGATTTTGAATTCGCTCCTGCCGCGACGCCTTAGTGACCTTAGTGACTCACACGCGACTCATCAGCCGGATCCCAGGTTTGCTTACTTCTTATCGCGGAAGCGAATCTGGGAGGTGACGTAAAGTTAGCCCACGAAGAACTGAGGCGTGTTTACCTAATCATCCCCTCCCCCTCGTGAAGCAGGTGATGTAACATCCATGGAAACTTGCCAAAAGGGGTGCCTCAATCGTAGTTTTGAGTTACTACGGAAGCTTTTTCGACTACGCGTCCCGGCCTATTTTAATTTAAGCGATCCGTTGTGACCGGTAGACGTCGCTCGACCTGTTGAATGAATTCCTAGGCTCTTTTTCGAAACATAGTTGTCCACGCATCTTATGATCAAAGATGTCACCTACCAAGATTATTTACCGAAGTCGAGCTAGCAACTAACTATAACGCGACATGATGTTTATTTCACGCCACGTACCGTATTAGAGTTTGGTGAAGGTTATTTTGGAGAACAGGCTTCTATAGTCACTTGGGCGCCGAATCCCGGGTATATTATTATGGCTCTGCAGCCAATCAGATTGCAGCACTAGCCAGTAAGGGCGACAAAGGCCCAATCAAGAAGCAAGAACAGACTAAGCCGCCCTACGTTTCTTGCGGTTATCGGTGGCTGTACCACCGGTGGTCCTCTTTACCTCACAAGAACTGGCAGATCTTGAAATAAGAAAATGATAAAGAAACAAAGAGACAATCGCCAAGGTAAGGAGGAAGTGAGGACAATGACTGGCCAGCCCGCACAGCCTTATCACCGGCATCAACGACCCACGACTGAGTATCGACAGAGCGCACGATGAGCACGAACACAAAATAGATCGAAATAAAATTTGGCAGTGACCATTACCTTGTAAATCGTGTAAGGCATGAAACTCAGTATTTAAGAAGGAATCATTTTTTAAAGTTTCGTTTCATTTTAAATTGAATGCGTGTACAGGTCCCATGACGTCAGGTCACATGATATCAATTTCCCGCCAAATTTATTGGGGAAACTAAAGTGGTGTATAAGTGACGTGACGTCAATTTTTTCGCTAAATTAAGCGGGGAACCTGAATATGTCTGAAGATCCTGTGACGTCAGATTATGTGACTTCAATTTTCCTGTTAAATTTAGCGGAGAATTTGATTTCGTGTATAGGCCACGTAAAGTCAATTTCGCCGTTAAATTTAGCTGGAAACGCACGAAAGGACGGACGCACAGACGATGAAAATTTCGGTATTGGGTGGTAGCCTTAAAATGCATTTCACGCTTTAATAAAAGAACACGCGAGAAAGAGTTTGGAAGAGGAAGAGCCTAAGAGCTATGCGCACATGCTTCCTTTAATTTCACTTAAAGCGAAGCCGCCGAGAGGGGAGCAGTATTCGGGAAATGCCTGCCCGCATCAGGAGCCCGTGCAGGTGTCGTCACCACGCCACGGCCACCAGAGAGGTTCAAGAAGGGACATCTTTCGGTGCCATGGCGCTTCTTCGGGTGGCGGGCTGACGAGGGCTCAAGACGCGAATAACTCGAGCCTAATTACGCTAATGAGCATGTGGGCTCTCGGTTCGTTTGCGGCCAGGTGGGAGACGTGCACTTCCCACGCCGCGTGCGTCTCGTCAAAGAAAGTTGAGGGGACCGCGAGAACGGCGTCTTCCTGCTGAATAGCCAGAGGCCTTGAGAACGCGGAGGGACCGCCTCTTCATCGCGTCTCTTTGTTCGCTGGCACAGAGCTTAGATGTTTCTCACTGACGATAATTTTTCACACTACAGAGAAACCTCGCTTAAGCCTTGGTCACACTGCTTATAATTTATAAAAAAAGTCAGACTGCATACAAATTCGAACGCGCGTCTCCGCGAGATCCGTGCTTCGAATGCCGCATGGCAATGAATTTAAGGAGAAACTTGGCACGCGGCATTCGAACTGCACGGATATTGTGGTGAGCAGTGTGACCCTGGCTTTAGGAAAACAACTGAACAACCAGAGACACTCCAATGGGCAACGTTGAATCACGAGGTACAGTGCTTCAACTTTGCCTGAAGGCTGTGCCTGAATCTAGTGCAACGACATCCTTTGAAAGAGTTGTTTACATAGTGTGTGAGTAATATATTTTTAATAATAAAGCCTCACAACTTCTTTGGAATAATGTAGCTCGATTACGCGTTTGGCATCTAAGTACGCTTTTACTTTACTTCTTAAACAACCTATGTCACAAATCTGGCTTCGTTAAAAAGCATACTTGCGTAGGTGCATGTGAAAAAAAAAACGGTGCGTTATTAATTTTAGGACACTGGTGGGTAAATATGTTTTGTCAATTTATAGCTGCTGCCTTTTTTGTTTGTTTTCGCAAATGTGTTTAGCACTGATAGGCGCACTAGCCGCGCAATGTCGCTTACCTGTAAAAATCTCTGGTAGATACGTTGTCGTGGCGGTTACCGTCGGCGCCGGCGCGCTCTTTGCCGCTGTAGCCTGGATCCATCTCACTTCAAACCCAACCAGGAGACACAGCAAAAACCGCCGCAGGATCGGCCGCCCAGGCATCGTGTTATCCAAACATGCCACGCTGACACGTCGCTCACGAGAAAACACGAAAACACTGGCACGACGATGAGGCGCAGTATTCCCAACACCGGCCCCAAGCCCCCTAACACCAAATATATCAACACCCACTGTTCCAGGTCAGACGATATCCCACTCAAAACAACCACATTGGTGTCGTGCGGTACACCAAATTGTGTCGATTGATTATCCAGGCGCGAAATCGCTGGTGGGATTCTGGGAGATCGGGTGCGTCGTCATCGGAGGACGGGTTTTCTACGCGTGTGACTTGTTCTCGCAGTTGTTCCCTTGGAGAAATCCAACGAGTTTTGAGGGCCAGCCTGCCCCAGCGGTCTCCCACATTCCTCAAGCACGCCTGTATGCTTTGATTCGCTTCCGCAAGAGCAGCAGTTTGAGATCCTCTTGGAGCAAAATAATGATTTTATCCGCCGCATTTTTTTTCCCGCCCGCTACTTCTCGTGAAAACGTGGCAGTCCGCGCACGAGGAATGAACGTCAATGTGCGACTTTTTCGTGGCCGACGACCGACCGAGCTTCTTCCCTTGCCGCGTCGCACCCACACTGCGATCGATGTTTTGCAGGATCGGCGCTTGGCGGAGCCACGTGTCGGCGTTCGGGCAAGGAGGAAAACGTGAGGTCACAGCTGACGTAGCTGTGCCGTCATATTTGCGGGGAGCCGCACACAGCAGCTGCATGGAAATGCAGTACGTGCGCAGGCGAGCTAGTGGATGTTGATCATGTTGAAAATTAGTCGAGAGTGTATGGAGGCGAAAGTGGTCGAGGACTTCGAGGGGAATTGAATTGATCTTTCTACATTTTACGTCTGTAAACTGGGCCACAAATATAGTACGAGGTTCTGAGATCCACGCTAAACCTTCGCTACTTCCCACACACCATTAAACTTGGCAGCCTTACATGGACCTACCAAGCTGTGCTACTTGCTCTACGCGAGACGCGACTTTATAAAAGACGGTCACATCGTATGAGCCTTACCAATAGTCTCAATTTCACAGATAAACGTGCCAAAGTATACATTCCGCATGCGGCGTGGCATGCCAATTACGCCAAGTGGAACGCGAGCACCTCATGCAGAACCCCGTAAGACTGGTTAACCACGCATTTGCATCAATAAATTAAACCTTCGGGAGTTTCCCGGTTAACTCAGGGTCTGCTTCTCTGAGTTGATCATCTTCATCCGTAAAACCGAAATTATTTCCGGTTTGTGAATCTTTACTATGTTGACGGAACACTGCCGCGAAATATTAGTCCATGGATGGACGGATGCCGACGATTTCCTGCAGTGTATGTCTGTGCGTGTTTCTGTGTGTAGCGCCCCTCTTTTTGTTTCAGCCCCCAACCACCTAAGCGAAACGAGATATGACAAGGTGCTTGTGGATATATATTTTTATCCCTCTTGCCCCTTACTTCTCTGACAACACCTCTCCTTCTTTTCACGGGGACGACAGAGTGGCGTTGTCAACCGTGCGTCTTACGTCGGGTGGTGCAATATCAAAGGCGGCGAACAAGTCGAGGAACATCACGTCAAGTCGCTGGTCATTCATCGTTGATCGGTTCCAAGCTGCGTGCCTTGTCTGTCATGTGGTAAACGAGGCAGATTTGTGTCGGTTACACCTGTATCGTATTGCGCTATACAAGATAGCCACGTGGTGAAGTGAACAAGTGCTCGGGCTACCAACACGAGCGCCCGGGACATCCTTCGGAGCCGCTGGACTGAAAGGATACACCCTGGACACAGCGGAACGTAATGTCGATCTGATAATGATGTCAGAATATTGAAAACGATACAACACCTTCGTCCGGCTATCGTTTCAGTTGCTGACAATGCAACTGAAAGGGTCGAATCGTCAAGAAATCACTCACTACAGCTACGCGCTCACGCTGTGGGTATTCAGAGCTGCACTCGCCGCCAGCTTAAACATCGTAGGGCGTGGCTCGCATTTAGCATTTTACTAACGTTCCGTAGCCACAGATATGGCGCCACTAGTTGATAAGAACGCTCAAGAACAAACCACGAGGCAAGAAGCTTAATCATAATAGTACACCCCTTGCATTTTTCAAGCTGCCAGTTCAGAAAAACATTCAGGCAGTTCAATGGTTGAGCTGTCATTACCCTCCAAGAGGCGGGTGTGTATAAAGCTACTAAAGGGAATCGAGACGTAGCGCCATCTGTGGGAAACTGGGTGGGGCAGGAAAGAATCGGGTCACGGTCAGCGCAGTCAGCTTTTAATGACTGTGTAGAACCCCCCCCCCCCACCCCCCGCCATCCGTATTCTCCAGTGCCGGAAAATATACATGACGAGACAGTAAAAAATCAAGTTTCACTTTTAATTTTATTGTGTACGATATTCTCGAGAGTTGCTGAATGAGTTTCAGTGTCAAAACGCCAAAGCGCCTCGGTCAATACCGGCACTGAAAAAGTACACCCTATCATTTCGGGACGGCTAGAGTGCATAACAAGCTCGCGCCAACGTCGCCTTTACAAAAAAAAAAAATAAAACTTGCATTGGGGAGTGGGCAGTTGGGACAACGCGAACTTTGGCGATGTTATCTCCGTCTCAAATAAGCGAGTTGGTTTTCATAAACGCCTTTTCCTGGAATTTCTTTCCGGATTTCTTTATCCCCTTGTGGAAACATGAGCAGGTTCGGCGATCCTGTGCTTAAAATGCACGTGCATGGTCTCTTCTCCCCAAGCAGAACTAAGTGAAAAATAAACACTTAAAAAATTAAATATGCGTAACAAAAGCCAACAGCATCCGTTTATGTGCAACTTGTGCGAATGTGGCAAAATAAAACAAAAAACTAAGCTTTTAACGGCAAGAAGGTATTTTTTTTTACCTTTTCATGAACGTTTATATTTCATGTTGCACGTTTTGTTATGCCATGTGTCGCTGTTTTTGGAAGCGAGAGAAATGTTACCAGCAAAACCGCTATTTTGTCGAGATATTCAAGTTAGAAAACAAAAATGCGATGAGATGAAAATAAAAAAAAACAAAGATAATTTATTTTACTCTCGAAGAAAGGGTTGTCAGGACAATAGGTCTCCTCGTGTTTCTTATTCTGCATCAATCTAGATAGAAGTTCCTCTTTTCCTGATTGAATTCCGAGACTCTTTTTCCTCACCTCTCCGGAGCTCACCGGACAAAACCTCGGTCGTTTTTTCGCAGACCCGGACAAAAGCTCACCTCATTTTTTTGTTTTGCTACCCGGGCGAACCACGGGCTGGGATAGTGTGCGGACGCGATGGACATTGCACCATTTTTAGGAGAACTGCTACCCCATCCCATCTAAAGGTGTCGACAGATAAGCCATAACAGGCAGAGAAGCAACAATTTGGGACCAAATTTTAGGTCGCCGAAACTCAGTGGAGCTGATAAAATCAAAGTATGCCGGAGCACCCTTGTGCCACGCCCAAAAAACTTCGTGAACCGAAGTTTTTGAACCCGAAGAGCAACCGAAGAAGCGAAGTCACACTCCAGTCAACTTGATTTTTCATTGTGCTTTATGACATATGTTACACTAAACGCGCAAATAAAGGTTAGGCACCATGTCTATTCATTACTAATGCATGAGTTTTCTTAGGGTTCAAAGTAATATTTACAGTTAATGGCTAAGAAAATTAAAATCTTTCCGTCATTGTGCATCGTAAAGGTATTTGAAATCAAGGATTATCTTAGTGTGATGTGAAGGGGAAACTGAAGCAAAAATGTAATATACAAGCCGTCGAGTTCCGAATTTTTAAAAATGTTTTGAAGGAATGGGACAACTACTTTTGGACAAGTACAATATAGTTGAGCAATTTAGAAAGCTGTGCGGAATTTTGGATAGGCTGGCGTTTCTTCCACCACAGCTTGTGCTCGAAGGACTAACCAACATCAGGGAAAAGTCTATCGGTGACATCGGCGACCTGCTGGACTACTTTGATTGCAGGTATGGCAACGGCCCCTTCCGTTATGCTTGTGCTCCTTATGCGGTGGCAACCAAAGCGAATTCTTCTCTTAGCCTGACTGTGCACCGACGACGACCGGAGTTTCCCCCGGAACGGTGGAATATGTACGACGACACTCTCCAAGATAGGAACCGGGCGAACAACACCTCCGAAGGATGGAATACCGGATTCTAGAAGCTTGTCGGCCCGCCCATCCAAGCGTCTGGAGGTTTTTTTACGTATATATTCAAAAGTAAATTAAAATACCACTTTTTGACAAAAGCAACTTTAGCATTTGTGATACGTTGTGTTCGTTGGTAAGGAATACCGGCGGGTCGCATGACATCGTAAAGACATAATGTGAACTTCAAGCCTTCGTACCCGTACCATGCGGGCGAGAGATGAAGTGTGGTATCATGGGCGTACCAACCGGGGGGGGGGCAAGGGGGGCGCTTGCCGCTCCAGTTGTCAGAGTTGGGGGCAAGGCATGTGTCTTGACCCCCCCCCCCTCCTGAAAAAACCGTCACTGGTCACGGCAAACACTGGCCGGCGGCGCCCAAGGGATACCAAGGGCACCACCCCCGGTCCTGGGAGAAGGGGGTCTGGTTCGCCCCCCCCCCCACACTCAAAAATTAGTTGGTACGCCACTGCGTGGTATCAAAGGACCGCCAAGATTGAGAGTCGTCGCTCTCCTTTGTGATACCCGCGCAGGTGAGATAGCGCGGACAAAGAAAGGTATTCGGTGGAAACCCGCGCCGAGACGGATAAGACGAATGGTGCAATCCGCCCTCTTCCCTGGGTTTTCGCGCAATATGTTCCACCTCAGTGTTCGTTCACATTATAGAAATGTTATTTTTTGTAGTGTGACACAAGTTAAAAGAAAGCGTGCGTAATGTAACCAAAAGTTCGCTTCCCCAAAAATATCTTAAATTAAAAAAACAAGACTTGTCATGTATTCACCTTCATTGAACTAGACTTGCATAGTGCTCTAATAAAGCACACTTTAAAGCCAAGGTGCGAGGGAACTCATGTTTTCTAAGTGAAACAGTCCTAAAACAAAAACTCCAGTACTGTGAGTTAAACCAGAGCGCTACAGTATCCCGGTTACACAGGTTGAACCTCAAAAGCAACTCTCGATTGGAAAATATGATGAACACGCAATACCGTTAGAGTTGGTGGTGAAATTATCGCCGTCCACCAATAACAAACACACACGTTTGTGAACACACAGAATCACTGACGGGGGACTCTATCGTTAAACCGTTGTTTATCTTATATAACCAAACAAATTACGAAGATATTCAAAGCTATGAGAAGTATCTTGAAGAGGAACCTGCTGGATTACTCAGAGGAGCAGACGAAGTTTTCTGAGAGCCGTAGCTTCTTTAGTTGTAAATATCGAAGCTATTCTTTAGCTTAACGTCGCGTGCTAAACGTGCGGCAACGAACAATTTTTTCTTTATGTCAACGAGAACGTTTTTTTATTGTAAGCATTAATTAATATACGAACACTGAGTTGTATCGCAAGTATCGCTTAACTCGGTGTCCTAATGAAGCACTACTCTCTTCAAAAAACAATTCATGTTTTTTTTAACATTTCTAATGGAAATTGTGCAGCAAATTAAAAACAAACTGACAAATAAGGTTTTGTGTACCTAGAATCAGTGAAGCAGGAAATAAGAAAACAAAAATGTTGAACGTGATAAGGCGTAATAGGTTCTGTTGGCTCGAAAGCCTCGGATTGATATTGAGATAAAAAATACTCAAATCACAGAAACAAGAAAACGCTTCAATATTTTTCTAATTTTGAAACTAGTTTGAAAAAAATAAGTGAAATTGAAAACGATAAAGAGGATATAGGGCCAAACCGTCGTACCTAAAACCTCGACAGAAACACACTTTTTCTTTTCGATCACGCCGCAGTTATATTATACCCCCTCCCCTATGTTTTATATATATCTTCACAAACTCCAAGCAACGTGGTAGTATTGTTATATTTTATGTCTTTATGTTACACTTCACCTTTTTCTTAGAAAACACGCTGACCTTCTCTTCTTATTAGACAGTAATAAGACCCGACTGCATCTAACCATCGAATTATTAAATTATATTTGTTTCTTTTGCGAAGACACCGCCGAGTACTGTCCTTTCGTCCTACCTTGCTCAAAGCAGGACACAACTCAAGCTGCACTACGAGCTAAAAAAAGGAATACTTGATTTGTCAGCTCAATAAAAAGAAGGAGCAGCCTGAAAAACGAACAAAGTAGAGTACGGTAACAAGCGTCCGACTGATTCAGCTAGGAAAGAATCAAACAATGTAAAAACAAAATGGCGACACACTAAGTGATAACGAGAAGGAGGAGCAAGTCGAGGGAGCAACTGAAAGCAACTTAATCGATTGGAAGGGGACGACGTCAGAGTTTGGGAAAAAGAACCCGGATGAAACAGAAACCGGGGGTCACTTGGAAACAAGACCAAGTCAAAATATTTCTCTAGCTGACGTTGCTTTGTAAGCCGTATCAACCCTAGAAACTCTCGGAAACCTCTGTACGGTATCGTAATTGGTCTTCGTCTGCGCGGGTACAAACCGTGATGCAGTTATCGTGCGGAAAAAAATTGGCTGTTTTGTACACCATTCTGAAAGACAGCTTCGAAGCTGTGATTAAAATTACTATACTTCGTTTCACCGTAACTTGGCAAGCGGCGAAGGCTACAGTCCCAGTGAACAAGTCAACGGGTTGGAGGAATAAACATGACTATACTTTATCTCTCTAGTTGCGTGCAGTGCTGTTGAAGCCGCAGGCGGGAGGAAAAGGCAGCCGCTTTTGTACGGATTTTGAGTGACGGGCTAATGTTCGAGAGAGAAAAAAAAGCAACGGCTGGGATACACGAAAAAGGGTCCGGATAAGATGGGAGATCCTCTTTTTCTCTTCTCCAACTCTCGACCCTGTACATTTGATAATGACAGTAACGTGCTTCACCTTCATCGCTTCGATTGGCTCTAGTGGGCCGTTCGAATTCTTTGCAAGGTTAAGGCTCGTTCACACAGTAGCGTCGACTGCGTTGTGCCGCGTTGCGACGTGCAGCACAGCGCCTACCCAAAGGCTCGTCGAAAGGGTCGCCATAGCAACAGATCAACGCAAGCAGTCTTAACGCAGTCAAACGCAACTGTCTGAACGAGCCTTTATGGTAAACCGAAGTGCAGCACACTGCATAAACAGAGACAAAATAATTTACAATAAAAATTCTACATATACCGAACTCCAATATGAAGCAGAAAAATCACGACTAAACTGTTACCATATTTGAAAGCGTCTCTGAAGGAGGGAACTTTGTGGGCGGGTTTGCGAGATTAAAATTATGCTTTTAGCGTGCAGCCGCAAACTGGGAATTAACTTGGGCGTCCTTTTTGAATGCACTGCCGGTTGTGTCTCGCTGCACGAAAACCCAAAAGCGTGTGGCATGAGCGGCAACAACGTGCCTCTGGGCGAAGGCAGCGCATCGGGAGCGAATCCGAAACTAATCGATGGTGCGTGCCGGAAATGGTTCCATGCACCCCGGCAAGGCATCGGTCCGCTTCGCTGCACGCCTAAACATAGTCGCTCCTACGCGGCCGGACGCCGGAACAAGCAAATAGTCAAGTAAGCAACAATAAAAAAAAAGAAAACAGGAACAAAAGCTTATTAAAGAGCACTACAATGCAGAGTTTCTTTCAGCAGAGACGTGGAACGACTGAAGCCGTACCAAGCAAGGCAATGCGCTGGCTAAGAGGGTAGAAAAAAGAATAAGAAAAAAAGAAAGAGCTGAGAAAATACGACGTATAAAAATCAAATTTCTCACATGTTGAGCTTCGTACTCTGTTTGAGATAGACTGCTACAGGTGTGAAGAGAAGATAACAAATCGTGTATTAATGAATATCGCTTAAGGCTGGTTCACACAGTTTCGTTCGAGTGCGACTGCAGCAGCTTGCCTCTCGTTAAGACTGCTTGCGTCGAGCTGTTGCTATGGAGACGCTTACGACGAGCGAATGGGGAGGCGCTGTGCTACACGGCGCAACGCTTTCAGCGCAAATGTGTGAACCAACCTTTATTCGCGTGTGTAAATGAAGAGAGAAAGATCAGTTTGATAAAAAACTACTTCCTCAGTTTGGTTCTGTTCCCACTAGTCTTACAGAATGCGCGTACTTAATGCCTCGGATATTATAGGCATCTCACTTTTCCATGTGGTTTGCACTTAGAGTAATGTCACTAGCTCAACCTTATTTGCAGCGAAATTGTAACTTAATGCAAGGTTCCTCCAAGAAAGGGTGTAAATGAAGCGGGCACTAAATTCCTGCTCAGTTTTTGGGATGCCGACTTCCATCCTCCCCATAAACACTTTGCCAACTGTCTGTATATACTTGGATTTCTCCAGGTGTTGTTGCCTCTACTTGAACTATGAATCTCCGACTTACTGATAATAATGGTGATCGGCGCTGCGGCTCAAAATGTGCATCCCCCCCCCCCCCACCCGCTCTTATTCTTCCATTCCCAACTGCAACCTAGCGTTATGCCATTGTAACGTCGACTCGAACATATATGCATCGATTTGATAAAGCACACAGAGTGACCTAGCATACAGTTCCGCACATGTATACGCAGAAACAGGAGCACGCTCACACAGAGTGAACCAGCTAGATCGACGAAACCGCCTTTTCGGTACCCTTTCATATTTGTTCAAGCAGGATATTTCTAAATTTCAAATATACATGTGCCGCATATGTTCGAACTTTCTTGATAGGAGCATTACATTACGGTGTTTTGATAACGTTTTAACTGTCAAAAAGTCGGTAAAATACAAATGCTTGATCGTGCTAACTGTGCCGGGCTCAGTACGTGCCGGCGGACGCCCTATGAAGGCATTCCTTCAAGGGCGCATCTATGCTCACGTACGCTGAAGCACGTACCGGCAATACAGAATACATATAAAAAACCGCTACGTAGACCGCGTGTAAAAAGACAGAAAAAATCAAAAATACAATAAAAAGCACGAAAAGTAGCATAGCTTTTCGTGAGAGCGTAGTGCATGGTTGCGACAAATTAACATGCTCTTCCGCGTACAACAAAAGCCCACCCCTCATGGAGGCTCGACATAAGAAAGGAAAGGATGGACAAAGAAGAAGAAAAGGGAAAGACGGCGAATTAGAACTCACACCGATATTATCTCGCTTAAGGTTTCAATTGCTTTGCTCCTAATGCCGGCATAAGCGTTCATTAGGACATCCAGTTCAAAAGGAAGTCAAAAGGGCGCGAAAAAGAAAGTACTCGCTCAAATCCACGTTGAAGCGCGGAACACCCCAAGTCATCGCCCCGGACAAGGAGAAAAACAGATTACGTGGTTCCTCTCACCGTACAGATTCACTTAATGTCACGTCTGTTAAAGTAACAGTCCGGTCATTATCACAGCTGGAGTTTAGGTCAACCTTGTAAGGCTTTTGAGATAAAACGCGAAGATGCAAACTTTGGGTTGCGACAAAGACAAATCAAACTTGATATAGTTACTTCCACGTGTGGCGATGAGGGTATAGTTGCATTCAACTTCATTCACCGGTGGTTTTAAGAAGTATATTATCGAAAACATCTCAAGCTACTTCCAGTGGTTTCTTGCATGTCCGCTGAAGTGGGGTATTTTACTGTGGCATCTAAAATTAGTGTTCATATATTATATCAAGGCATATTAGAAAAGCGGCAAAAAGGGCGTAGTGCCGTAAAACAGGTCAATACCTGTTCTGAAATTGAAGTCACTACTAGCCATTCATTTTAAGTGCCGCATTCTGTAGCAGGAGTCTGATCGGTGATCTAGAAACAAGCGAAGCAAATTAAACGAGAGCCTTCTTCCAAGTCAACCGGATGAAAAAAACGTCGTGGATTCAAATAAAGCATTGAATCAAATTGTTATCTCAATCTCTTGAAGCTTGTAAAAAAA
>JAZHYW010009933.1:0-98927 GCA_037355805.1 Ixodes ricinus | reverse complement strand
TAGTTTTAAACTTTATTCTTTCAGGACTTCCCACCTCAACGAAAGTAACTAAAACAAATCGCATCTTTTAGAAAATGGGCGGCCGCATGGGTTACAACGCGTAGTCGAGCGACAAAATGAAATATAAGAGAACTGCAAATAGAACTTACTAGAGTGAAATATTAAAATAAATATCGACTCTATATGCAACATTCAGGTGGGTTATCTCTGCCGCTAATAGCCTTTATTAAAAATTATAATGTATATCTTCATATTAATAAATCTTAGGAAACGAGACGGTCACTCAATACAAACATTCTCTTTATTTTAATCGGCACTCAGTTAAAAAAGTAAATACCGCACTCATTCGCGATAAGCGAAACATGCGAGCAAGCGAGATAGCAATCTGATCTGGAATTACTAGATGTCGATAACTAGGAAACTGTTAGAGAATGACAAATAAAACGGTTGCTATGCTCCGTTCCACCTCACGAGGATCTGCAGCGGACGCTACGAGCCATCCGAGCCAATTCAATGCCGCGGAATTGTCACGTGACCTTCGGAGAGTGCCAAGTTACGTGATATATTCACAGCGCTGGATTGACCGGAGTGGCTCCTATCGTCCGATGAGCTTCATCGTAAAGTGAAACGAAATATATTCGGTTAGCTGGACGAATATACTTTGTGATTTAGTGATATCGATCACGAATACTATAGGACTGATGTACTTCTCTTCCTAATATAAAATTTAAAAGTTCATAACTTCTTGTTTTCCAATATATATATATATATATATATCACCGTTTTAAATAAATAATTACCTAACCCATAGGACCCCGCATATTACAATATTTTTGTTCTTTGTGCTCGGTAATCTTTTAAACCTTGTCCTTGTGTGTGTGTTTTTTTTTTGTTGTTTAGCGTGTTGCTTTTTATATTAATCATAGTGCTCATACAAAGAAGAAAATATATTCCTTTTCTTGGTCAAATCGTCAGTACACCCGCATGTAATTTTTTTCCTTCATAACAAGCAATGCATTACAGGTGCCAACACACCCAAGAAAACAAATTGTTTTGTGATTAGCGCTTAGCTACTCGCAAGAGTAAATTGTTTAGACCTACGACAAACGATATTATTTTCAAATTTAAATATCCTGTTATTTTATTATAACTCACCTCCCTAGTCTTTTCTGTTGTGTTCTTATCATGGCGTTTCCTTGCTGCCCACGTTTTGGTATCTACACAGCTTTTAACTCGTTGAGAAATCAAACCAAAATATATCTTCAATTAGAAAGTTTCCTACCGCTGTTGTGCATGAATACGCTTCATTATGGTGAAAAAACATATAATCTTGTACAATTGAAAAAAAGAAATAAATATTGACGCATACATTTTTAGAAAACGCAACGCTAGTAGTAGAACGGACGAGACTACGCCTTCATATTGTTCACGAGTAATTTTTTCAGTGCAGCAAGTCCGCGCTCCAAAGTATGCAAAATAAAATGCACACCTGAGCATCACCGGTTCATTCAAAAACCGGAAATACTGTGAGCTAAACTCACGACGTTTCGTTTTCTTTAGTGCTCAGTTAAAACTATGTATTTCTAGTGGATAAACCGACGATATATATGAGTACTTTCCGATGATTAATGAAAGAAAACAGATATGAAGCGAAAAAATAACTGACGAGGTAATCAATGAAGGCACATCAAACACAATGCAGCCGCCGATAGCAGTTCGATAAATTAGAGAAAAATAAAACGTTAAATGTTACATGAATTATTTGGAAACAGCTACATTTAAACACTCAGCGAAGGCCAGTTTTTACCATAAAATATTATACGCTTTGGTTAAAAAGAACGATAGCTAAAAATTAAAATTGAGCAAACACTCAATGACACACCTGAAGAAAAAAATTACAGGAAGATCCATCGGCATGATTTTTAGGGAATGCCTTAGCATGGCCCTTGGGAATGGGATGCGCCATGCAGGTCCCTCTCTAAGAATCGCTTAAGCTGACCCCTTTATTTTCTCTTTTGGCTTTCTTTGCTTCCTCTATTTTTTGCTGCCTCTTTTTGGCCTCGTTGCGGGGTCACTGCTAGCGTTTCTCAAAAGGAGACTTGTGTGGCGTTTCCCAATGGTCACGCTAACGCATTCCTGAAGAATCCTGGAGTGGATCTTGTAATTTTCTTCACCTCTTTTCTGCACTCTGCCTGTAAGAATACAGAGTATGTCGACGCCCTTGGATACGATCATCCATATCACTTATGGAAAGAAACACATCTATACCACTCATGGAAGAAACCGCATTCATATCCCCTCGTGCAGGGAACCGCATGCATCGTTTTAACTGCACATACACATCGCAGCCGACGCACCGCCACTACGGAAACCCGGAGCGAAGAACAATCAGGCGACGGCAGAGCGGCCAACTGACCACGCCCATATTCCACTGCGCCGCGGCGCTTCCTCTATCTGACTCCCCGCCAGATGTGCTACGCCCCTTTGACGAAAACGAAAATGCTGCTTTTGACAGAAAACCCGGTGGGGTCTCGTCAGTTTGTCAGAGCCGGGGAGAGAGGGGAGAGATTGACGCGTGCTGACGTCAGCGCTTCGGACGAATGGGAGCGTCGCACGCGTCTTCCTTACCCCTCCTTCTCCTCTCTCTCCAGCGCTTACAAACGAAAGACACCACCGGGGTTTTGTCAAAACGAGCGTTCTAATACTAACGCATTAAAAACAGGGACTTACTTTCTCAGTAGGAATTGGCCGCAAAGCTCACAAATATCCCGCGATGGTTCCCGTGCAACAATGTAATTGCCAGGACGGGGGTACATCACCATCAGGACTTTCCGCCTTGTGCAACGGCCAATCAGTGCCAGGCAGTGAGATCACTGGCTTTCTGCGCAGATCCGACACAATATAATAATACAACACAATTTATTACGTTTTTTTTTGCATTTTGCAGCTTAATGCCTGCATGAGCCAAGACGGTCTGTGTGTGGGATGCGTCAGTGGATATCGACGAGTGAATATGATTTAAGTATTCACGAGTATACTCATGAATGATTCAATAGACCCCTTTCAAAAATCCACCATGCAACATTGGCGGTTGGTATTCCTTGGACTCGAAGCGCGGGATTGTACCCGAGTCGTCGAAGGCTGACGCAGCCCTCGTGTCCATTAAGTGCCCACACTATGGGATCTAGCTATTTCGGACAGGCGTTGACGCCGACTTTTGAAAAGGCTCTAATTAGTTTCCCGATTACAATCGTTTTGGTGAAATACTAAACCGTGATAACAGGACATGCCTGAGCACGGAAACAGGTATACTAGAATCCTTGCTTTGTCCTGTTACATCTGTCTCTTCATAAAGAATAGGTTCAAATTTTAGTGTACCATACGAAGTAAACACTACTAAGCCCACTTATGGAGAGTTTCTTGGCAAACACTTATAAAACAATACTATTTGAAATATTGGTTTCTTGTAGTTTCAAAGGCACATCTGGAAAGAAATGAATAATGCTGACTTGTTTATGCTATTATTATGTACGTGAAAATATGGAGTCTAAATATAGCAGTGCAAATAGTATTGGATGCCAATCTGAATTGCTATATTGAGTCGTTTTTCATGATGAATTTAAAAAGTAAACAATTTACTGAAATTGATAGGTCATTTGTTCTTTGTTTACCTCTTTGCATAAGATTGTGAATAAAAATGTAGGTTCTAGTTTTGGCGTTAACTACTAAATAAACTGTTTCCTTTAAAAAAATCGTTATTTCAGGTTTCATATTCACGATGCACATGCTTAGAAAGGCAGCTCATGACTTTGCGTTTACACACCTCTTGAAATCAAAAGAAAATTGTTCATCGAAATGAGCGAATCCAGTGATGGGAAGTACTCAAGTGCATTGTACTTGACAGTGCTACTTCAAGGAGGTTTATACAACATGTACTTTACTTTAAGTAACGTTTTCTGAGTATGTACATGTATCATACTTTACTAAAAATATTTTTATGACATGCCGCAAAAAATACAACACCCGACTTCAAAAAAACATTCCCCAAATTTGTTCTTGTCAAACTTTGTATAACAAAAATGATGCATTGTCCACTCCAAAGAAATACTTGGAGCCATATTCTACTCTCATCAGAAACGCGACGAGCCGACGCTCTTTGTATTGGGGGCGACTTTCCGCATTATTTAAAAGCATACTCCTTGCTCGGTCAGCCTAAGCGAGGAGATTAGACATATTAGGAGAGGACACTCCTGCACGAAAGGATTGCTTCTGAAAGCTACGGGTTTGACGTCCCAATTATATTCATTACCATTTTCGTAAATAACTGATGCAACACCGATTTCCCTGGGCAACAAATACCAATTAACAAATAAAAAAGAACACTGTTAAGGGAAATGAAAGGGCATCATGAATGATTCTGCAATTACTGTATGTTGAAAAGTATTTGTTCTTTACTTTGAACGTATATTTCATTTATAGTACCTTATTTGAAGTAGATAGCGCTGGGGGTACTTACTACTTTACTTGGAGTACATGACGTCTGATTTACTTTGTACTTCCCTTCAGGCACTTGTAAAATATGCATTACCCAACACTGACCGAATCTCACAGCGTCGTCAGAGGTTCCTGCAGAACAGGGAGCCTAGAAACCGTATAACTATTATTGTATTGCAAAATTTCTAAACACGTAACAGCTTCTTTTTCTTTTCTTTTTGTGGAATAAGACATTTTCGAGAAGGAAAGATTGTACCTTCCTTAGTTAAGGTGAAAAATAGTGGAAAGTGAGTTGCGAAAAATTTAGCTAGAAAAAGAGCTGACGTTAAAGCTTCTTAGCATGGAGGGAAGTGAGCTAAAAATAGGGGCCTGAAGGGAAGCATAGACGAAGACTAGCTCATTTCAGGCTTATCAATGTTAATTAGAACTCTGCGAAGGCGACAATTAAAGTAAAAGATTCACGCATACAAAAAAGTTTTCTTCACACTAAACTCAAGCATTATGTCTAGAAGTGAACTCGTAGTTTTAACTTTATCCTATGGAACTACCTGAATTATCTTTCTGAAACATCAGATATTTGTGCCAGTCATTGAACAATTCTGGGCAAGGAGACATTTTGCTAAATCACTCAAGCACCAGTGAACGTGCCCCAAACGTGCCGCGAACGTGCCGCGAACGTGCCCCAAACGTGCCGCGAACGTGCAGCGAACGTGCAGCGAACGTGCAGCGAACATGCCGCGAACGTGGAAGCGAACGTGCCGCGAACGTGCCGCGAACGTGCAGCGAACGTGCAGCGAACGACGACGGCAGCGAACGTGCAGCGAACGCAGCGAACGTGCAGCGAACGTGCAGCGAACGTGCAGCGAACGTGCAGCGAACGTGCAGCGAACGTGCAGCGAACGTGCAGCGAACGTGCAGCGAACGTGCAGCGAACGTGCAGCGAACGCGACGAATCGTGCCGCGAACGTGCAGCGAACATGCCGCGAACGTGCCGCGAACGTGCCGCCTACGTACCGCGAGTGTGCCGCGAGAGTGACGCGAGCGTGCTGGCGTCTGCAGCAGTAATTATTCTAATGCAAATATGAGGAAGTTCATCAGCGCAATATTTTCTAAATTCGATGAACACTAGTTAATATATTTTTTGTTAATTATAGATTTATTAAAATATATTTTGCCTTCCCTAATCCTTAAAAATGGGACTTCATTATTTATTTAGTTTTGTACATTTGGCCTGATTCAACAAGATCAGTTTATTTGGTTTGGAATACTTAGAACGTATGCTATAACTTTTATATATATATATATATATATATATATATATATATATATATATATATATATATATATATATATATATATATATATATAGAGAGAGAGAGAGAGAGAGAGAGAGAGAGAGACGTTTCAAATTCAAGCCGCTTGAATGCGCACTTCGCTCGGCAGAAAAAATATGCCAAGTAAACCGTCACTTAAACACCTTTTGTTAAACACCTAATAAAAATTAACTAGAAATTATAAAGTATTCTTTATCAAAAAACAATACTAAATTATGTTTCTTTTGAGAATTATATACTATACGAAATGGTAAAACAAAACTACTGTCATAAGCTGAGAGAGTGTCCTAAAAGGGGATCGTAGAGCCCGCAAATAAACACCTTCCATAAAAAACCATGAAGAAAACTGAACGAAATTATGATTAAATCATAACTTTAGTTCCGTAAGGACGCGAATGCGAAGCACTTACCCATTTCGAATGAAAGAGTTCATTGTACCGACGAGCCTCGTCATGAACGTTTCTTCTTCTGCCGTGTACGTTGTATTTAACAAAAGTTTCTTTAGGTACGCTCCAAGTTCTTTCGTATGTCTAGTTTTGTCTTTCGCAAATGGCAGGGACCCTAATGAGAATGCCAGCTCTATCGGCGTGCACAACGCCCATCCATTCTGGCCACACACTGAAGGACGGCCGGTGCGCGAACCATACCTATAGGTGCTATTCCTTGTTCTGCAGCAAGGTCGGCGAAGAGTTGAGTTGGACAGTTAAAAACAGCGTCTCCGAAAATTCGGCTGAATATTTCTCTCACAATCCGGCTGTTGTGCTCGACATCATAATCGCCAAAGTAATAACGAACGATTTCTCGTGCTTGTGAAACCGGGATGTCGAAGGCAGCTAGGTCCCAGGGCAACTGTGATCGCAAGTCGATAGTCTCTTTCCAAGAGTGGTTTTAGGGCCGGGAACGTGTAATGAAGGTTATCAAAGAACAATGCCCCTTCGTTCGAGTTAGTTCCAAAAAGAAGCTCCTTGAAATCAAGCTGTTTCCAGGTCTCTTCTATAAGCGGATGGTGAGAAGAGAGTCATCTCCGTCTACTGGAACCAACATTTGCTGAACAAGATCCAGTGACTTCAAGGTATTGTAGACGAACGCTGCGTCTAATTTTCTTAAGCACGTCAATCACATTTTGTCTTGTTGACCACCAAGCTTCTCTTGAAGTCGTAACATCCGAGGGCACTAGTGACAGCAGCAAATTTGCCAGTGCCTTCGTAAGATATTCCAAGAATTATGGAGAGGGTGTGCCACTTTCCATGATGATTCGTTTGAAGAGGCCCCTACTGTGAGGAGACATCGCCTGCATTCCTGCTGATACACCACCACACTCTGAACCCCAGATTGTGACAACATTCGGATCACCTCCAAAGTTCTTGATGTTTCTTTGAACCCATTGAAGCACCAAATTCTGGTCCCAAAGTCCCAGGTTACCAGGCAGTTCTGGAATCTCCAGCGACAAAAAACACGAAGAATCCGAGGCGGTAGTTGAAAGTGCATAGACAACATCTGTAAGAGACACGAAGTTTGGAGGCATCGTACAAAAACAAGGCTGAGTCCCCCACTGGAAAGCCCCTCCTTTGAATAAAACAACGACTGGTCGTTTCTTGCCACATGCATCGAACTTTGACCAGCTTGAGAACGTTCGCCAGACGTTGAGGTGAGAGGCAATCCTCCGAGGAATCAGAATAGTCTGTTTGTGCTGTGGGGTCTCTAGTCAGCCCCCCTCCTCGAGGACAACCGGACGCCGGCGCCTGGGGACTTGTTTTCCGTCGCCTCCGTGGCAAAGACGGCGCCTTTTAAGTTTGGTGCCGAAGTGCCTCCTACCTTGGGACCCATCTTGGAAGACATTGGCGGTGTCGGCGGTGGAGATCCTAGGACCCCCCTCCCGACAGCGCCGGCGCCCGGAGGCCCTGCGCCTACTGTGGCAGAGCCGGACGGGGAGCTCCAGCGAGACCGCCCGCGATGGGAGACAAGAGGCTCCCGCCGGTCTGGTGCGGTGGCGAGCTGGGACGACGGACGACGGGAAATGGGAAGGTGAGGACTCTTGCGCGGGGAACGGGCCACGACGGACGTTCGTGGTGGTGGCGGCCGCGACGTCGGCTCGGGCGACGGCCCGGTGACATGGTCCGGACTTAGACCCCGGATTCGACCCTCGACGGCAGCGTCCCCAGGATGCGGTGTGCACTAGCACCGCAGGGACGCTCGGCATGCGGCATACGGTGGCGGCGCACCCCTCTCAGGCGTCCTCGAGTACCTCTCCCGATCCCAAAACCCCCCAGCAAGTGTGAGTGGAATAAACCCGTTCTGCCGAGAGCTATGCGTTTGCTGTGTCACGTTCATCCGGAGACAGGGGCCCGGGGAATCGGACGAGAACCCGACATAATGTGGCGCCCAACGTGGGGCCTGATTTACTGTCAGGCTAGAGTTCCGATTCCTGGCCTGTTTCCGGTTGGATTGGGGCATTGCTTCCGCACTCCTTTTGGGGGCGATCCTCGTTGCTAGCAACGCCGCACGAGATCCGACATGATCGTTTGCTTGATGAGGAAGCGCGGACCTAGACGTTGTCTTTGCTGACAATCCTTTGTCCCAATCAACCAGGAGTTTATCCCCTGTGGCGAGGAGCGCCTTGATCCACTGTTTAGCTGTGCCGTCGGATGCTGGCAGGTTTATCCTTCAGCCTCTTGATGCTGCGCAAGTGTTCAGTGTGCGTGGATATTCCCGCCCTCTTTGAGGCCTGCAGTGTCGGGTGTTCTGTCGCCCTAACTACGCCTCCGGCCGTCCACGTCCGATGGGTGAGATGTCAGCTCATTTATTGGGCGATGTGACGCATGCAGCCGCCTTTGTTCGCGTATCGTTGCAGTGTCTTGGATTGACTGTTTTCGATTGCTCGCGTCAGAGGGTTCGCTGTGGGAGTATCTTAATACTACTTCCATTGCGGACGGCGGTTGCACGGACTGCATTGAGAAATTATTCCCGAACTGCATTTAGTCCGAGGGGAGCCTAGCGTTCTAGTTTTACTGCACGCTCGCTCCCAGCTGGCCTTGTTTGAGCTGTCGGCGCGGTTTTGAGTTCCGTGCGTCCACAGCGTTTGGGTACAATATGCGCTCTTGTGGTTCCGACCGCACTGATGCAGTACCTTGCGGCCAGAGGTGACACCTTGGGACTAATCCCCCAAGAGTGGCCGGACATGCGATGCCTGGTGTGAATGCATCGGAATTCCCGAGAGCCACCGAGTTTCCGTGCCCACCTTATCAGTGGCTGTGTGTAATGCTCCGTGGGGTCCAGGTTGACGCGATTGTCATGTTCTGTTCGTCCCTGGCTGTAGAGTCGTGAGGGTGATCCCGCTTAATTGCGTGCAGTTTTTGCCGGACCCTCACACCGCCATATCGGAGTTTGCGCTTCGGGCGGAGATTACTCTCGAGTTGTTGTCCCCATGCCCGGAGAAGGGGCAGGGAAGTGCGTGCCGTGCGTTGCCGCTGGGCATGGTACCGGTTCTCCGCCGTGTTTGTGTACGCGTTGGGACGCGAGGGCATGCGGAGGGATAACGGGTTAGAGTTAAGGGGGAAAGACGGCTAGGTGGGGAAGGAGCCGTTCTCGTGTAGCGAAAAGCCTCACGGGAAGGTGGCGGTCTTGCGATAATGGGACGAGTTGTTCATAGTTTTATCCTGTACAGCTGCGCGGGAGGCCCGGGAAAACGTACGGTTCACGTCGGCGGGTGTCCGGGAAGCCTGGAAATCATGGCAGCGGCATGGCCGTCGGCGGCCTATAACTGTTGTGCGTTAGGTCAGCCCGTCGCTGTACAAACTGCAGCCTTTGCATGAATGACCAGCGGGTGTTGGAATCCAGCGGTAAATGCGGTAAACACTTCGACGCTGCGGAAACGGTTTATGCAAAGCAAATATAGTTTATTAACTCGTCCATTTCCAAGATCGGCCGGTTAGATTATGTGGCACTTCGGTGTCGCGCTTGTAGCGCGGAAGAGAAGCGCGTGCGGGGTGCTTACATTGTTCGAACCCGGCCAGTCTTTCCAGTCGCAAGAAGACTTTTGGGTTATGCGCTGTTTTGACTTGGTCTGGGGCGGGCTTTGTGCGTACCCTGCTGCGTTCATCCAAGGGCTCGTTGCTTGGATTGAGAATAGAAGAGTTGCGAGACGCGTAGATGAGGTACCTCCAATGCTCGATCCTGGCCGACCTTGACAGTCGCAAGAAGACTTTTCAGTCATGCGGTGTTGTGGCTTGGTCGGGGGAGAACTTGAATGTGCATCAATGCGTTGATCTCAACTTTCGAGCTTGTGCAGGGCCAGGACTCACAGTGGTTACTCCACTACACTTCGGTGTGTACCCCCGTTGCACGCTCATCGCTCTTGTTTGGAGATCATCCCCGAACAGTGACGCGGCAACTTCTGGTACACGGCCAGATGTTGCGGACAAAGCCTTGTAAAAAGGACGTCCAACAGACTTGCTGGGCGCATCATCCGGCATATCAAAACGTTGTCCCCTTGTGCTGGTCTCAATGGCCGGTACCGCGGGACACGGGCCTCTCGGGGTGTTATCCGACCCGATGACGGCATGCTACGTAGCGTAGTCGTGGCTTGCTTATGGCGTAAGAGTCGCGAACGATGTCTACGTGAATGTGCGTAATGTTAATTGGTACTGTTAGCGGCAGGTTTTGTTCGTATGGTTATTGAGTATCACACCTCGCGAACGGTGTAGGATTTGTAGCTGCTTGTGACGTGCAGACGGTTATCTTTTGTGTTGATGTTTTGTGTTTTCATCACAAGTGATTTTAGCAGTGAGGAAAGTGAAATCTGCTGTCGGAGAAGCGATTCTCTAGAGCTCTCTTAGATTATGTAATATTTGAGTAGAAAGCAATTGGGTTGTTTTGTATAAGAACAATGGTTCTCTAATGACTATATATTTCGACAATAGTTTAGTGTTGTTGCATGCTTCCTGAGTTGATGATAGATCTCATTTTTGGGTACATCTTTTGAACATGTAGCGTGACGACCTTGATGAGTGTATGCCTAATAGTTTTAGAATGAAGGGCTTCGTTTGTATCTTGTGGCATGGTCACTGAGCTGACGATTCGGTTTCGTCACGCTGTACGATATTCAGTGCCGCGATTTGTTAGCGTTTGTTTTTCTGTCTGGAACACTGGGGTGAAGGGACTTTCAATTTTGGTGTATTGTGTGCGACTTTGTGCCCGTGCGCGCTGTGAGCGGTGGTGCTCTGGGCCCGCTTCTGGACTGTGCGCTACCTGGTCGAGCTTCCCGGCCAATGAACGGTCCCCGCGGGCGTGCCTCGTCTGGCGCCCTCGCCCCGATCATCAGGGTTGAACTGATCGCCATTATCGGCGACACTCAGCTGAGTTCCCCTGCGGTATTTAGGTCATCTGCGCCACCTCCACTTCTGACCTTCATGACCCCCGGGCCTTGGTTTGAGGGGGGATGGTGTGGGGTCTTGTCAGCCCCCTCTCGTCGACAACCGGACGCCGGCGCCTGGGGACTTGTTTTCCGTCGCCTCCGTGGCAAAGACGGCGCCTTTAAGTTTGGTGCCGAAGTGCCTCCTCCCTTGGGACCCATCTTGAAGACATTGGCGGTGTCGGCGGTGGAGATCCTAGGACCCCCTCCCGGACAGCGCCGGCGCCCGAGGCCCTGCGCCTACTGTGGCAGAGCCGGACGGGGAGCTCCAGCGAGACCGCCCACGATGGGAGACAAGAGGCTCCCGCCGGTCTGGTGCGTGGCGAGCTGGGACGACGGACGACGGGAAATGGGAAGTGAGGACTCTTGCGCGGGGAACGGGCCACGACGGACGTTCGCGGTGGTGGCGGCCGCGACGTCGGCTCGGGCGACGGCCCGGTGACATGGTCCGGACTTAGACCCCGGATTCGACCCTCGACGGCAGCGTCCCCAGGATGCGGTGTGCACTAGCACCGCAGGGACGCTCGGCATGCGGCATACAGTGGCGGCGCACCCCTTCCAGGCTTCCTCGATACCTCTCCCGATCCCGAAACCCCCCAGCAGAATGTGAGTGGAATAAACCCGTTCTGCCGAGAGCTATGCGTTTGCTGTGTCACGTTCATCCGGGAGACAAGGGCCCGGGGAATCGGACGAGAACCCCACAGTGCATCCCCAGGAATCGGACGTGTTCTGCTGCCAACAAGC
Source organism: Ixodes ricinus (assembly GCA_037355805.1). Taxonomy (NCBI): domain Eukaryota; kingdom Metazoa; phylum Arthropoda; class Arachnida; order Ixodida; family Ixodidae; genus Ixodes; species Ixodes ricinus. The sequence goes on along the minus strand of JAZHYW010009933.1, from coordinate 86,945 downwards.
TGATGGCCTCTTAGTGGCGTTGTACGTTTTGCTCCAAGGTGCGATTGATTGAGGCTTCCTGAACCGAAGGTCTCCAACGGGACGTTCTGCGTACGGAATTCCTAAGAAAGCGTCCACCAGTCGGCCGTCGACTGCGATACGTTCTCCAGCGACGAGTCCTGAATCTGTGCGAACGACGGGAACATCCCCTGCCAATGGTTTTGCGGAGCTCACGCAGCGCAGCTGTTACATACAAGATGAATACTTGAAACGCTGTTTCTGAATTGCTGCAGTTCGACAAACATGTGACATCACTGCACTCGTAGTTTAAAAAAGAAAAAAAAACTAATAATTTTTCTCGTAAAGATTAGCGGTATACTTTCCTTGCTCTGACTTTCCTCTGAAGGAAATTAAGGGACGCTCTGTTTATAGATAACGTCTTTTATCACTTTTATTACTTTTTTGTTCCTTGTTGCCAGTGTCAATGGTTTAGCACTGGCGAGGATTTCCTTCTATCAGGGCGGTACGTGCCGAGCTACATTATGTGCCCCATGATGGTCAAGCCTAATATGTTTTCGTCGTAGTAGTAGGTTTTTGGTTCTGAGAATTTCTTTCCCGCGTAAGGTATGTTAATGGTGCTGTTCTTTAAATAGAACATTGAACTTTTCTTCAAATAAATGTGCCTGTTTACGTTGAGCGCGCCTCTACATGTTTTAAACATTTTGAGACACCAGTGTTTGTTTTAAAACCGGTACACAATTCACAGGCTTCCAGGCTTGCTAATTATGACTGCGCCTTTTCAAATATTCTCGGACACAAATCTCCCGCTGCGGAAATGTTCACTTGCTCCCAAAATAACAGCACGAGGTTCGACAGGTGTGACGAAATCCCAAAGGGGGCGACTAAGCAGCAGTTTCCGATTTATTTTGAGAATGGTAAAGGCATTGCCTCGACGTCAAGTGGATGTACTTATAATGTTTGCCAAGATGTTTAAAGAAGCGTTCAAATACAACGGTTCTGGTTTTTCAAAAGACATATTGATATTATCACGTATGAAGGCGACTGAATAATAAATGAATTAACTGAAAATAAATGTTTTATCGGCGAACTTACCAGAAATAAAATGGGAGAGCACACGTCGAGAAAGCAGCAGCGAGCGTGGACGGCGGCAGCAGCGAGCGACGATGCGTCGGCGTGACAGCTGGTCCCAAGAGTGAAAAAGTGAATCAGTCGGCAATACCGCGCTCGGCTACGTTTCGACTTAACTCGGCTTCTCGAGGACTCGGCCTAGAGTGTTCGGGAAGGAGCTAAGGCGAGACTGACTAGGCAAGGTCATTCTGGCCTCCTTACCTTTTACACTCGGGGAAAGAATACACACGTAACCTTCTAGACGAACGGAGAAACGTTCCTTCTCGGTGATGCACGCGGCATTACTACCCCCTTTAAAAGTGCATCGCCCCGATGAAACTTTAAATAAATTAATACAATACATAACGGCAAACAGTAAACTGCGGGATCGACTGAACCATAAATAGTCCTCGGTCCTATTCGCGTCTCCAGCTCGTTGCTCGCCCTCCCGCGGACGAAACGGGAAGCCTTGTAGTGATGGTCCCCGGTTCTCCTGCTCAGCGGGCACGGCGGAACTGTTCCCGATCATGGCTGGCGAAATGTCATTTCCGAATGCAAACAACACTCTTCACTGTCCCAATGTAGTGCTGCAGCCGGCATGTAATTGTACCTTATTAGAGAGTTTTAGTATTGCGTCTAGAAGACAACGTAAGCGCTGTCCATTTGCGTTATGAGTTGCGTGCTCCACGTTGCGCATGCGCGTCGTCGCCATGCGCCAATCCAAGACCGCAATTTCGGGCTCGGCGCACGCGCAGTGTGGAACACGCAACGTTAACACAAACACACTGTGCCTGCGTTTGCTCGTATACGGAATACTAAATCTCGCTACTGTTTCACCGGTTTCTAACGCCAACGAAACGTGCTGCAGTGAGGCAGACGTCCAAGCGGGTAGGCGTTCCTTCCAACTGGAAACACCGGGATTGGCAAAAAGCGACGGCGCGTAAAAATGCAAGTAACTAAATGTTATAAAAAGGTTAATGATTATATATATATATATATATATATATATATATATATATATATATATATATATATATATATATATATATATATATATATATATATATATATATATATATATATATATATTCCTTTTTTGTTTGGTCTGGAAGGCATTTGGAGGGCATTTGGTCTGGAAGGATAATGGCGACGACTTTGCCGATTGTCAAAAGTCGCGACTTTGATGGTTACCATATGCTTTACCCACAATGATTGTAATTTTACATAAATTCTTCACATTAGATAGAACGTTTTCAATGATTTTAGAATTTTTATTTTATAACTTGGCAGGTAAAATGCTGCAATTGACACCAGTGATGATAATTAGCACGCTTTTGATTGTCATACTTTTTCGCCCGTTTGAAATGAAATCATTAGCAACACATTATATTAGAGCTTGAAAAATTACGTGTTAAAATATCTTAATTTTAATATTATTATTATTATTATTATTATTATTATTATTATTATTACAAATCGCGAAAATGTATGCTCCCAATTAACGCCACAATCTCAAAAATAAGCCATTTAACCACAATGGTCTTTCCAGAAGGTTTTTTTTCTTCTTTTTAGCATATGAAAAACTCTGACATCGTTATCAAGACAGACATATGCCTCACACGTTGCTTTTAAACCACACCACCCACTTTAGTTCTCTGACTCGGATTCCGTAATTGGGTTTTTGTAGTGAGAACAGCGTTTCTTAATTTTTACGTTTTGTGAAAATATTAAAAAGAATTGGACTTATTCAGTTATTCTTCTACTGGGAATAATGTTAAAGCAATCAATCATCTAAATACCCCAAAACACCTTAAAAGGCCCGCAGTTCATTACTGATCACATGACAATTATCTGAGCGAGAAAAGGCAGCGAGAACGCACAAATGTCAACACCGATTTTTTCAACAAAAACAATATCCTATGCTAATTCCAAGGTGTATAAAAGACCCTGTCTTTAAAGGGACACTGAAATCTCCAACATATTTTGAAGTGCCTGGATCGAACACGTATGTTACCAAAAAAAAAGTTTCCGTGAACAACTTCTTTAACTAAATAATTACGATGTGAGACACATCTTGAGTTATGAAAGAATCCGAAATTAAAACCCATACCGATAAATTAAATCCAGAATAGAGGTTAGTTTCAGTTTCACTCCAGAATTCAAACGTGCCTCCTGGCGTGAATATTACGCTAAACACCGTTTTTGTTTTCAGGATAAAGAGGTGACCTGCGTTCATAACACCCTAGCTTCATTCATTCATTCATTTGCTTTATTTTCAGTGCCACACAAACAGCTATACGCCTTCTTAGTAGTGCACTACGTCTAAATAAAAAAATTCGCATCTCAAGAACAAATGTTGACAAGTCAGAACGAAAGGAAGACATCGATGCACTTTCTAAATGTTCGTTCGCATCCAAAAATATCAATACCAAGTTCATCTAAGTTGGATTCAAATTTGTTAAAAACCAGTCGCAGACGGGTAATAGGGTCAGCGTTGTGTAAAATGGAAGGATAGAACAATGAGCGTATGCGAATAGGCGTTGAGGAACACGCAAATATACACTGTTCAGTAACGCTGTGCAGTCAACAACACCATTAACAACTTTATGCAAGAACATGAAATCAGGCGTCATTCGCCTATTACACAAGGAGCGTAAGCCAATTTCTTTACATATTCTCTCATAGTCATAAAATACCTTGGACTGCAAACAGCGATCATAAAAGACACGTATGAATGGTATAGACCCATCAGAGAAAAAGAGCGCCACCTGTCGTACGCAACGGCAACTAGCGGCAGCCGCCATGCTGCAGGATATGTGCACGCCGCTGCATACGCTGCGTAGGCCGTAGACGCTAGTCAATTCCGGCCCACGATGCCAACGTACTGCTGCGTGCCTCGCTGTAAGCAGAGTGGGTATCTGGACAAGTCTGGCATTAAGGTACGTATTCGTCAATGTACTCGTTATCGGTTGACGGGCGTCGGTCTGGTGAGGATATCCAGCGGCGTAGCCGCGCAAACGTTTCCCTGCTGAAGTGCAAGAACGGAACACGAGCCGGATCCCACGCTACGCGCCTTGGGTGTATGAGTCCGGTGTTTTTAATCTCACTTTCTTGCGTTTGAGGTAGAGTTTTCAAGTTTCAGCTAGTTCAAAGATATCAAAGCGTCACATACAAATATAATGTTGCTCGTGGTATCGCTTGTGGACCTGACAGCTTCTTGAGCGCCTAGCTTCAGGTATGCACGAGCTCGCGGTGCTTCCAACTTCCGCATGTAAATTATATGTTAGGTACGCATGAAGCCACACGACCTGGCGCTATAACCTGCCTGTAGCGCACACATCTGTGCAGCGCGTGCTTATGCAAAGCAACATGCAATCGCGTGCAACTACTGCTTCACTGCAAACCTGCTGCTCTACATTTCAACTCTAAAGTATCCCTCTAGAAAAAGGGACTCGACGTATCAATTAGAAACTTGCGCTCGAATACGTCTTTTACTGGTTGAATTTGTGCATTGAAATTTTAAGTTTTAATTCTAAGTACAAAACAATAAAAAAATATGCCCCCAAAAGGTCCGTTTTTATTTTTATTTGTTTTGTACTTGAAGTAGAGGTTTCGATCTTTTATTGAGAGGTTTATATTTTTATTGATTTATGACCGTCTAATTAAAAAAATTAGATGGTCACACCGGCGTGCGCGATGAGTGAGTCCAACGCTTTTGTTGGCGAGTCGTTTCTCGAAGACTCTCGCTCCGAACGTCGTTGGTTGGCTCAGCGTCTGCCCGCGACTAGATCGCATCGCAAAAAGTCGGGTCAAGTAGCGACTGCTCAAATCGCGTCGCTTTTTGCCCGCGATGGTCCCTTTTGCGATGAAAGTTATCGCGCGACCAGATCGCATCGCCGGTGGGAACGCGGTGGCGAGCGACACGCGAAGCGGGTCCCCTGCGCTTGTTTCGTCGCACATCCGGAGTACTGGCGACCTCTAGCAACAGCCCGTAAATTATAACCGGTTCCTATCATTTTCTGATGCATACTAACACATGTCTGATGCCGTAACTATAAAGATCTTAGTAATTACCTTTTTCTTGCGTAGTTGGCCTTTATGAATGCGGCGACCACGAACCCTCAACGAGGAAGTTGTAACTTCTGTCGAATTGTCATTCCGAGTCCGATCAGCTCTTGAAGAACCGATATACTCTCATCATCTTTAACGGCTGGGAGCCGGGAAAGGGCGTTTACCCAACCCGTGATCGGGAAAACGCTTCCTGCAGCCATACAGAGGCGAAGGGATCGACGAAACGAGAAAGCTATAGTCAAAACAACTATGCCGGCCGCAACAGAGTCCTTCCCAATGGCCGCCGGCCGCCCAATGTTGTTGGATTCGTTCAGCGGATTTCCACTGTTGCCAGACTTTTTGAAAGGGTCTATTATCAGAAATAACTTGTGTCGTTCAGTGAAACCAGCACACTAGACAGGCTCAGCAGCGGCACGCATCGCCGACCCTCACTATAACTGCCATTTTGGAAAACGAGTGGCGCCACCTATAGTGAATTGGATTCGCGAATAGAGCGTAGTACGGCTTGAGACGAACGACCAGTGTTGCCAGGTCTACTGATTTCTCAGTAGATATACCGATTTTGCACGCTGGCTTCTGCTTCCCTGATAAAAGAGAAAATCTTTTGACTTTCTTTTTTTTATAGGTAGAAAAACATTTCTAAGGGCATCACAATACGCAGTTTCAAGCGCTGGCTCTCATATTAGCTAGAGCACTATATAGCTCCTACGGAGCAGAGTAACGCAATCCTTTGATCCGCGTGTTTTGCCGATAACAAGGCCGACAAAGCAGCTCGGCGCGAGTCACGTGGTACTCGGGGTTCCAGGAGGCGGCCAGCCCTATGCGAGAACACATGGAGGTCGACGCAACACGGCTGATTAAAAAATAAACGCCGAGCTCACACTTTTAGAAACTCGTCTGTCATGAAGTCTGTAAAACACTAAACACTTTATAAGAGATTTCGTAATATTGGATACGTGTGAAAATTTTGTGAAGGCAATTTCCAAGGCAATGACGTTTGAAGCAGACGATTTTTTTACGCAGCGGAGATGGACCTTTTGTGTTGGGCGGAGCACGTCACATGAATGGTGGGACGTTTTCTTCGCGCGTTTTCCGAACAGCGTGAGAGACCGTCTATGCACGTAGCTTTGCCAGCTTAGCTTTCGAGCGATCGGCCTCCACTGCGCCGCGTCGTCTGCTGCACTATGACGCTCAAACAATTTAAAAAAAATTACGTTCTTACGTGGCACACAGCTTAGAGAAAATTATTGTAAAATGTTCCTTTATTATCTCAAAAAGCATTGTGGTTTCGTACATCCCCAAAATATTGAAGAAAACACGATTTTCTCACGTTCTTCGTGCATTTGCGACCGGAGTTGGAACGTCCTGGCGTTGGCCGCTAGTCTCCGAGAGATGGCGTTCTAGATAGCGCTACTCTGCTCCGAAAGTGGTCTATAGTGCTCTAATATTAGCCAGCAACCGATGTAAAGTTATTAAAAACGAGACTGTACAGATGTATCTACGTTACCCTCGATTTGTTCAGCTATCCACCCAGAGCCGCACACAGTCAACGCAGCCGCCTACGCGCATACTTACAAAACCGATAAGACTTTGGTTTTGCCTGGTTTCGCCCACGCACGCTAATGAGCGGCGACTCTTCAGATAGCGGCAATCGCACCCCTCCAGCCCTGTTTAAAAAGAAAAGTTATATACAAAAGTATAATACAGCGTGGGAAAGTACTAAAGGTAACCATTTCGCTTTCTGCAAGGGATGTGTTGTGCACTTGGCCGCTGGTCTAAGATCACGCGAGATCTAAGATCACAAATCTTTTTTTATTTGCGTGACCGCCGACGCATATTTGCTTCCAATCGAACTTAAATGGTACCTGGAGGCTGGAAGCAACTCCATAGAAGCTAAGTACTGTCCTAGTGATATTTTGGCATGACGATATTGCGCGATACTCTAGCTAATGAATATAGCGCCGGCAATGTTTTAAGTTATAAAAGGACCTGCGCTACTTCAATAGGAAATTAAGTTATGTTCTTTCTAGCGTATTTTAATTGCTCTCTCGCCACCTTGACATCGGGTAATTTGTAAGAAAATGAAAGATGGCGAGAATGGTGGGGTGAAATGCTTAAAGTGGTGCCGGAGCCGGGACTTAAAATATCTATATTGACTTTATGTACAAGTAAAAAAGAAAATTATGTGAAACAAGAACTATCATGTGAGCTCAAACACTGCTTCTGCGTATTATCTGTACATTGTTTAATTTCTTAGTGTAAATGGAAATAATCACGCACTGAAACCGACGCGCTATACTGATTTGTTTTTTAATTGCTGATTTTTGTTTCTAAATATAACCCGTGAAGAGCCAAATTCTGGAATGACCTCCTGAAAAGCACAATTTTTCCCGGATTTCCAGGTATAAGAATAGCGCCCAATTTATATTCCCGGATTTTTCAAAAATATAAAACGCGAATACGAAAACCCTCAACATACCCTATTGAAATTGCGATAAGTAACTTCGTGCTGGTTGCGAGAGTAGAGAATAAAAGAAAAACAAAGAGCATGCAAAACATATAAACAAAAGTTATAATTTTCAGCCCTGACGCGAAAAAGCCTATTGAAATATTAAAATGGTTTTAAATCTGCAAGTCGGAATATATGTTTAAGGCGATCTGAAGATTTAAAAAAACAATAAATGATGATGTCTACCCTTCATGTGCCACAATAGCGACGCGGTGCGCCCAAGACAGCAAGAACTCAAGTGGGATGAAACCATTCCGCAAGTCCGGCGCAATAACCGCTGCTCTACACCGCAGACAAGGTGAGGAGCATAAACCTTGCTGATGACCGCTCGGTGCGGTCGTTCGGTGCGGCTCGTAGAGGTAAGTCACGCAAAATACGTTCAGGAACCTTTCTGAATGATACTACCGTGAACCTACCTGGCTGAAGGAGTCGCACATAGTCCCGGTCTCCTTCATCAAAGATAACTTTCTTTCAGGGGTCTGTCTATATGAATTTAAGATAGTAAAGTTAGTCTCTTTTGCAAGATATTTCTTACAAACACAACATAATTTCAATCGCATTTGGAACCACCTTCCACTCTTTTTTAAGTTCTCCTTTTGTGTCGAGGCAATGTCAACGCCCATCGAGAACCCGTGTCTAGAAGCGCTTTGATAACTGTGCCGCTTTTTTATTTTATGGCGAGAAAACGAATTTTCCCATTGAAATTTTTACATGGTACCGCCGTCTGGAGAGAGTGGCGCAAGTGGACCATGTCTTTGAGTGTTGGGAATGAACAACACAAACACACGCTTTATACCACTTGCAAGGCTATAAGTTGTATTGTAAGTAGCATTATTTTGAATATGATTCTCCGCAAACTCCACTTAAATAGAAATCAGAAGTTTTGGACAAAATTGTTTGCAGAGGCGTGTCTGGGAATTAAAAAATACCGTCTAATCTATAAATACTACCATTTATCTAAATTACCTAGTTCATAATTATACATATATTATTAAAAAAATTAGAAGGATCTGTCGCAACTATTTTGTTATTGCCCAGTTAGCACAAGAGCTGGGGACCATGTAAGGCCCACGTGTGCAATAGGGTCTCGCGCAGCCCATGCGAAGCCCACGTTGGTCCCACGTGGGCGCAGCGTGGGCGTGGCCAATATGAGCTGCCCAAGGAATGCCGCGGTGGATCCCACCTCGGATATGCGAGAGCAGGCCCTATTTGGGCTGCCCGTACAATACCGCCGTGGATCCCGCTTCGGCTGTGCGGGGCCAGAGTTAGCACAGGTTTGGGCTTCGCGGGAGCAAAGTATGGGGATGCCCAACTTGGGCTGTCCGTGCAATAGCTCCGTGGGTCCCACTTGCATCCTCAATGCGGGGGCGGCGTTAACGAAGATACGGGCAAAGCGTGGGCGTGCACGAGTTGGGCCGCCCATGCAAAACCCCCGTAGGTCCAACCTCGGCCTCAGTGGGTGTCAAGTTTACGAAGATGGGAGCTCCATGGCGGCAAAGCGTTGGCGTGCCCAAATTAGGCTGCCCGTAAAAACCCCTGTGGGCTTCACCTCGGCTCTACGGGGGCAAAAGGCAATGATGTGGTCTTTATGGCGGCTAAGCGTGGGTGGGCCCGAGTTGGGCTGTTTATGTAAAACCCCTGTGGGTCCAACGTCGTCTCTGCGGGGGCCAAGTTTACGAAGACATGGGCTCTATGGCAGCCAATCATGGGCGGCCCATGTGAGGCCCCCGTAAGTCCCACCTCGGCTCCGCGGGGGCCAAGTTAGCAACGGTATGGGCAACACGGTGGCAAAGCGTGCACATGCCCACTTTGGGCTGCCTAACTAAAAAACCCGTGGGTCCCACCTTGGCTGTGCGCGGGCCAGATTAGCAATGATGCGCGCTCTACACTGGCAGAGCTTGGGCGTGCCTGACTTGGGCTGCCCATGTAAAACCCCCGTGGGTCTCACCTCGGCTCCGCGGGGGTCAAGTTAGCAACAGTGTGGGCTCCAAGGGGGCAAAGCGTGAGCATGCCCAACTTGGACTGCTTGAGCAACTCCCGAAATTCCGCTAATATTCCGCTAATATTCCGCTAATATTGAGAATGTTTACTGCACGTTCCGGAAGTTCAAAATAAGAGATTGGCCTAATTTGATATAGAATCACTGAAGATTGTAATTCTAAGCGTGAGTGAGTAATTGTAGGCTTGCTAAACTTTATTACAAACTTACTACTCAGCGTGTATTTGAGAAGGACGTTTTGCGTAGTGTAGAATTTTTTTCTCAAAGTGTTGCATTTGAGAGTGAATTCAAAACACGCTCTTTAGAATGTCATATCTGTAAATTCGGTGTTTATGGACGGCTCAAGCTTGCTATATATCCCGATTAACCTACCGACAGGATTTTATATAGAAATGTGCAGTTTTTTTGTTCCTTTTTATACACTTGAAATGTCAAATGTTTTTATGGGCTTGCTCAAGACGTTTATTGATACATCAAAATGGTAATATTTCTAGCAGGCCCACGGGGAAAGTGAGGCATGATCAATTCAGTATGCACTGCAATACCCCACACCGTAAGGAAACTAGGAAATAACCCCGAACTAAATGAGGCTTAATTAAAGACTTGAGCGTGTTGGTGATCTACATTGACTTAAAACGAAAAAAAACACACAAAGCTGTGTCGTCGGTTTCGTCCTCTTGTGTGTTTCTTTCGTTTTAAGTCAAAATGAGGCTCCCGGGGCGACCTCACGTGTGCTGCCCACGTAGGCACCTCTGTGGACACCACGAGGGGGGCCCATGGGGGCTGCCCACCTAGACCTCTGTGGGTCCCCCTAGGCAGCCCAGGTGGCCTGCCCAAGCGGACCTCACTTGGGCACGACTTGCAAAACCGACGGGGGCCCCACGTGGGCTTCCCAAATGGAACCCACCTTGCCCCCCCCTTTCACAGCCCACTTTGTGCCAGGTCCCTTGATAGAAGCCTAGATGGGCTGCCCAAGCAAGGTCTCCCGTCAGTAACACGAGGGCAACCCATGTGGGCTGCCCCAGTAGGCCCCCTGTAGGTTCCACGGGGGATGCCGAGTCCGGCTGCCCAAGTTGACCCGTTGTGGGTTCCACGGGGGAAGGCCGGTGGGCAGCCCAAGTGGGGCCGACTTGGGCCCTAGTTGCTGAACCGACGTGAGACCCACTTGGGCTGCCCATGTGGGACTGCGTGGGTCCCCCTTTGGGAGCCCTACTCTGTCCTGCTTGGGAAAACTCGAATCGAATATGCCACGGAAGACACTAGTCAAAACCCCTCTGTCCTCACATAATCACATGAAATTTTCGTTTATTTTTAGAGCGCAGCTCTTAGGCGGCCGTTTCCGGCTTGGCAGCGTCGGCGTCGCCGTCGGCGTAACCGTAAGGTCACGTGACCCTCCCAGGTCACGTGACCCCCAGATCACGTGAAACCCCCAGGTCACGTGACCCCCCCGAGGTCAGGGGGGTCACGTGACTCTCGGCGGAAGGGGTCACGTGACCCCACAGGTCATATGACCCCTCCCCCTGAGGTCACGTGACCCCCGTGAGGGGAGGAGGAGAAAGGAGGGGTATACCCTCCCCTCAGTACCCTTCCCTCCTCCTCCTCAAGAGCTGCGCTCCACTTCGGCGTTACAGGGAGTTGTAAACAGCTTTCATTTTTTAAACTAAACAGCTCTGAAGTGTAAGCTAATAAGCGCTTCGTTTCGCCTGGTATGCGCCAGTACATATCGTCAGTTTTCAAAGAGAAAAAAAAGTAAGAGCGTACCTCACTGCCTCAACCTAAATGAAACCGCACATGTGTAAACTAATTCGGACACAAGATGACTATACCGAAGAGCGGGTGTCTTTCGTCTACTTTTGAAGTCACTTTGTTCTATCAGAATTGTAAAGACCTAGATTGCGTAGCGCTATGCTTGTAAAAGTATCAAAACTTCCACTTTATCTTCTTGCGAGCTACATCTTGAGAAACCAAAATCACATACTGCGCTAAGAAATTTTATGTGAATTGTTCATTCGATAGCAATAAAGGCCGAATCAGTGGATCGTGCACAAAGACGCCATTTTTGCGTAAACGTGAGACTGAGCGCAGTCACAGCCTGTATTATCGTGGCTTCTAGGGTACCGCCGCCTTAAAAGACGCGACCATGCGGCAACCAATGCAGTGTGCTCATTTCTTTTCCCGCAAACTTTTCACGAATGGCCAATCTCGCCAATCGTTCTTTTTTCTGTTATAAATAATTTTGCAATCTTAAAAAAAATGTACACGAAGAAAAAGTAAGGGGAGGTTAAATGACTGTTCTTTCAGCGTCCGGTCAATCTCTGTTGTTGTCTCGGTAAGACCAACCGCATAACAGTACAGTATATAGTTTTCGAAATGTCCGTGCTTTCTCGCGTGTAATGCGGTAGTGCGTAAACTCATTTCCGAGATGCATGAAATGTTCGTGCACAATCTTTTAACACATTTTTCAAGTGTACAATATGCACTCAAACAAACTATTAACAATTTTAGAATATAAACTTGAGAAAAATACATACTTGAATTCCATGCAGGTCCCTTAAAATGGGTTGAAAATATTGTTATTACCTTAATTGTATTTCTGCACTTCTTTTAAGCTGTCGATTATATTCCCCAGCATATTAGACCAATACATGTTGCTTATGACCTCAGTCACACAAAACATCTTTAATAAAATAATCCCTACAGAAAACACTTTACACTTTATGTGGCCACTTGAATGAGCATGCGCAGAAAACAAATACTAAAAGGATGCAATTTTAAATTCGGCGGATATACTATGTGATTAAAAATAACTAAAATCCGACTAAAAACACCCACTGAAATAAAATATAGAAAAATGCCTGGTGTAATGGCTGGTGAACTCCATGTATAGTATGAGTACATGGAACACATTTTCTACACTTTATTTTCAACTATTGTTGTGATAAACATGTGTTGTGAAAAATAATATGACCACGTCGTAACCTGTGCCAGGTGTATTGTTTGTGAGAAATCACTCAGGTATGAAAAGTGTATACTCTGAGCCATGCAGTGAAGACTTTAAAAATACATTTAGCATCCATACATCGGACCTCTGTCACGTAAGTCGCATTGCAGGAATTTTACGAGATTATGTAAGAGCAGCATGGTAATAAGCGCGAAAACAGAAAGAACTGAGGTTATTTTAGTCATCACAATCAAACCATCAACACTTGAGTTGACATTTATGATATACCACAAGCGTCTATTATTCAAGGTAAAATCATTAGTAAAAGGTTCATAGTTTATTATCTGAAAGTAGATGCGATGAAGTACAGTGTTGTCAAAACAAGAAGAAAGAGATGCAGTTCTCTCGATGCCGAAGAGTTCAAAGTGTTCTCCTGAGGCGACAGCCGATTTGTTATATCAGGCGTTTCTGTATATATCTTGCTCACTGTCTTGGGGGGTGAAGTAGTCTGCAAAGACGCAGTGGACTTCATTCTGGAAGGGAACGATGAAGTGCTTGATCAGACGAAACGTGTACGCGATCTTATCGGAAATTGAACAAATAATGTTAACACCATATTAAGTATCTTACCAGTCTGCAAAAAGATATTAATGTGTACTCAGATAACGAAACCTAATAGTAATTGCCTAGAGTACACTTTCTAGACGTTCCAGCTTTAGGAGCATTTTGAGAGGCAGAATTATAGTTACCCTACATCATATTGATTTTAATTTCTATTAGAAATCGTTTTCTAACCAAGTCCACGAAGAGAACCAAAGTGGCCCCTCCGAATTCGTTTTATGTTGTAATTTGTTGCAAGTTATCTCGTTTTTCACAACGCGGCTAAAGAAGCGCGTAATTGAAAGTCTGCATCACCGCATAAAGATTACGTGTCAACGAATGGCAAAACAAAGGTAACAAAACTTTGAACACAGCTTAGGAAGCCAATATAGTAAAATATAAGTTAATTTATTTAAATAATCACGCGTGCTATTTGTTTGCTGACTTAATTGCTAAATTAATTTCACAAATATATACCGACATTTTATGTGATATACCAGAGAGTGATGAAATGTGAGCACAAAACAAAAAGTCCAATCGGCTCTGGGGTTCGAGCGCGTGAGCGAAAATGCGAGCTCCTTCATCTCTGTTACTAGATGTAGCTGCCTACAAAACTATTGAACACTGACTCAAAGTCAAATATAACGGTGGCGAGTAAATTAACTTTCATAGGATATTTTTTGAATTATATAGAACGATCACGTGTTTGTTCTAAATGAAGTCTTACTCTTCCTCGTAGTATTTTAGAAGCTTATATTTGTGTGATTTTCTATGGTTGAATTTACTTATCACCGTTATAAAATAAAGTACAACATAGCTCATGGCATCTTAAAAATTTTAGCGCTCTTGAATTTCAGATATTGTATACGTTTTACTTTATGAACATAAAAATAATTTTTTTTAAAGATTAAGCGGAGTACACACGCACACATTTTTTTTCTTAACAAGGAGCAATGCACGGAAGACGTCGACATACCCAGTAAAGTTAGATTCACCTATGCTTACCCAAAGCGTTTAGTTCCTTACGAGCTCAATCTGAAGCTCTTTTCAAGCTTCGAACTCTGTTTCAGATTAAATAAGAGCCCTGTCAAAAGCTAGATAATCAACAACACGGACACACGTTCTAAAAGCGTAACGTCACTCTGTCCCAACTGCGCTTGGTTGATCTATTGTGATTAGAACGGAAGCATGCAAGATTACAAATGCTGTGACGTTGCAAATTGGCGCCCTCTGGGCGCCGAATTCACAACGTCACAGCATTCGGCGTCCAGAGGGTGCCGAATTTGTCGTCGCTATGAGCCTACGCTATGAACCGACTGCGCTTAGACTTAAGGCCCGCTCACGCACTTGCCGCTCTTTAGAACCGAGCACTTTAAAGCGATACTTCAACGAAATTATAGATATACCCGTCGTGTTCAGAAACAGGCTGAATATGATCCACAATATCTGAAAGTGACAATCGCATTTTGTATATTGAGACTGATGGCTGTATTTTTTGTTATAGATGGACCACTCTGGCAAGCGTTCGGAGAGCAACCACTTGAGAGCACGTGACATCCGCCGCAGTCAGTGCGTAGATTGTCTCGGGACGAGCAAAGCTGTGACGAGGCTGAAGTCGAGAGGATGTCCTAGTCGTTCCAGCCACCGAAGCATGCCAGCGATCGAGCCACCCCAAATAACCCCAAAGCTGCTTTTGTACGAATCTTGAGTGACGGGTTATCTTCTATAATCTTGTAGAGGGACAACAGCGACGTCGAGACACACAAAAGAGAGTCTCGGGGAGATGGGAGTTCCTCCCTCCCTCTTCTCTTGTGGTGGCCGGAGACGAGACAGCTATCGTCACTACCTGTCGAGATTCCTAGACGGGCATTACGAACGAGGCGTTAGCGACATCCACCAGGTGCTCATTGCGAATCGTTTAATTTGTTTCAAAAATTCCTTTTCGTGTCTTTTTCATCAACAGACTGGTGTGTCTGATGTCATACTGCTCACTTGTACACGAATATACCAAGAAATATGCACCGAAATTTCGTTGTCGTATCTCTTTAAAGGAATACTTCAACGAAATTTGAAATATACCCGTCGTGTTCAGAAATGGGCTGAATGTGATCCACAATATTCGTAAATGACAATCGCACGTTTATGTTTTGAGCCTGCATGATAGCTATATTTCTCGTTGGGAACGGCCCAATCTGGCAAGCGCTCGCGAGAGCAGTCGGTGGAGAGCACGTGCCATCCGCGACGATCGTGACGTAGATTGTCTCAGAACGAGCGAAGCTGCGGCAATACTGACGTCGGGGAGATGTCATAGCCGTTACAGCCACCGAAACGGCCAAAGCACGCCAGCCATCGGGCCACCGTAACTGACCCCAAAGCTGCTTTGTTACGAATTTTGAGTGACGGGTTAATCTTCTATAATCTTGTAGAGGGACGATACCGACCTCTGGGACACACAAAAGAGAGTCTCGTGGAGAGGAGGGTCCTCCTTCCTCTCATCTCTCGTGGTAGCCGGAGGCGAGACAGTTATCGTCACTATCTGTCAAGGTTCCTAGACGGGCATTACAAACGAGGCATCCGCGACATCCACGAGGTTTTTTTCTAATCGTTTAATTCGTTTTAAAATTCTTTTTCGACAAGAGATATGTGTGTCTGATGTGATACTGCTCCTTTGAACACGAATATACCAAGAAATAAACACCAAAATTTCGTTGTAGTATGTATCCCTTTAAAACCTCTGAAAATATCTTACGGCAAGAGAACACACTGGCACCTGGCGCCATCTATGTGGTGACCCTGGAACTGCACTTCACTGAAGGTTTTTTTCTTCTGTATTTGAGAGGTCAAATGTATGCATCTACTCATGAGAAATGATTGTTTATATCATTGACAAAAGATTTTAGAGCCAAGAAGGAAAGCGACGAAGCACCGAAAAAAATAGGAAATATACGGGACCGCCGAGTGTTCCAATGCTATCCGATAGGTGACGCCAGGCTCTCGTCAGAAGATTTTAAGAGCTTTCAAGGCAGCCCGGTCCTAAGGAGTCGCAAGTCTGTGAACGGGCCTTTACTGTTCCAAAAATGTATGCCTTAGTTTGTCAGAACTTTTCTTTACAATGTTTCGCTGTGCTGTTTTCTCCCACGTTTTGATAACTCAACGGGCATAGTACGTTAGAAAATCAAAACTAGAACATACCCTCTCCCTCCCTATTTATTTTTCTAACGGCTAACGTGAGAACTTACGCATGATTACAATGTGGGAGTGACTTGTATGAATTAAGAAAAGAGAAATAGGTGTTACATCCTATAGAGCGCAGCGGGAAATTAGTCTGTGGAAAGGACTAGACTAGAGCCGATTGGAAGACGATTAATCTGGTCGGCGCTGCAAGACAGCTAAATTGGTCGGTGCACGATTCACGAATTATGTGGTCGGCGCACAATTCAAGCCTCTCTAGTCAAACCGGAAGGAATGTGATCTGAACTCACAATGTTTGTGTCTGGAAACGTCTGTGATGTTTATTCGAAATCGGGGTATTCTTTTCAATGGTGAAGTCTTATTTATTACTAGGAGCTTTCGTGGAAGAACACAGATTTATCTATTAGTAAACTCAGTGGAGTCACCCAAAGGACAGATGTGGTCCAAACAGTAAACTGCCAAGTAATTATGTAATACATATCAGGCACCAGCAGGCGGCGATAATAATTCAGCAAAAAGACTGAAGTACTGTTGTCGCACGTGCTCCGTTGACCTCTAGAGGCCCCTAGCTCTCAGCACAGAAATTATCAGTTTCTATCGCGAGACATTTTATAGATTGGGGGGCAAAGAGAACATTGTCATACTGGAACTGAAAATTTAATAAATGGCATGTTAGTGCTATCATACAACTTACTTCTTTAGTAGGAATGGCCGCCAAAGCTCACAAATGTCCCGCGATGGGTCCCGTGCAACAGTGTAATTGCCGGGACGGAGGTACATCAACTTTGAACTTTCCGCCTCGTACAAAGGCCATTCAATGCCAGGCACTGGAATCGCTGGCTTTCTGCACATGTATTTACGAATAATATTAAGGCACTATTGTAATTTCCCAAGCAATAGTTCGTTTTTGTAAAATAATGAAGTATGATTACATGAGAGGCACTAAGAACGGATAACAACACCAGAGCCCCTGTTTCATCCCGTTGTACACTTTCTCTGCACAAGTTTAAATATAAAGTAGACAAAACATTCAGCAACAAAGCATAGTGGACATACTTTACACCATGTACAATAGAACTTCGAACCCACTTCAGATGCTCCTCAAAAATCAGTTTCTCAACTTACCGTGCTGCGATATACTACGGAGGTGGGTCTAGATGGCAGAAGTGTGTAGCAAAAAGATCAAGCATAAAACTTACTTTGATCAAAGAAAGAAAAAATCTCTTTTGGGGCAATTTACGGTGGCACTCGCAGACGGTGGGTGAGGTACACCATGCTGTCGACGGATGTTGGAAGCGTCCAGGACGCCACGTTGCCGATCTTAACAGACGACCTTTCGAAAGTTTTTATTGCGCTTCCTTAGCGCGCACGGGTCGTGCAATAAACAATTTTCCAGTGCGATATTTTGTTTTATAAACTAAATACGAAAAAGATGTATCTTAATCACCCTGAACACCTTCATTTCTTGTAATGGCCATGATCGAACGAGGCGCCGCTTTCTCTCGTAGGTTCACTTACACCATCTTACGGCAGCACTAACAAGCCGGTAAGCACCGTTATGGCAGCGTCTGCAAACGCCGCGGTAGATTGCTCGGAACAAGTTCTTTTTTTTTCTTTTTTGAACGAGGTAAGGTCAACCGTGGATATTTTGACTCCAAGCTTCCATCGCCACGTCGCACATCTATAGTAAATCACAGCGGGTTACGTTAAGAAATCGAATTTTGCGGACCGTTTAAAGTGGGTTCTAATTGTTAGAGTATCGCCGCAGACAATTTGAGCTGAAACACCCGATCCTGCTTTTGTTTATGTTTGCGGTCCGCACAAGCTTAAACATTTCTCAAGTTGTCAAATATTAATAAGTATGACACCTCAACCTCGCATTCTTTCATAGTCCGTACCACAGCTCTCTCAAAAACTGGCATGCACGCCAAAGCTCACTTTGTCCGCTATAGTACATCCTGCATATAAGCCCGCTTATGTAGAGTTTGTTGAATGACTGTCATAAAACACCAATATTTAAAATACTGGCTTTGGCAGACATTTCAGACGCACATCTTGAAATAACTGAATATTATGTAGTTTTTTTGCAGTTATGATACTCTTGCGGCCTTGTTGGGGTGAAGGAGGGCTTCGGAGAGGCTGCATGATGCGACCTTCATGATCGTTATCTGCGTAAAGAGCCGAAGCAGACAAAGAAATATCGAATGCTGTTGCCAGAATAATGTGCACCGACGGCGGAAGGATGTGCAACAGCAACTCATTCAGAAACTGGAAGTTGAAGCTTGCGGCGCGGTCGCCCAGAAGCCCTTGATTCTGACGCAGGAGTTATGAAGGATGACGGTCTCCAAGTTCCTCCGCTGAGACGAGTTGCTGCATCCGCTTGCGCTCCGAGAGCATGGTCCGGTCTAAAATGACTGGTTTCAGTGTGTTGTACAGGTTCATCGCAGGCGGGCTTGAGAGGATGCCGTTGACCTCGAGCGCGTTGAACGCTTGACGCAGTAAGGTCATCTAAAATATCGGCCTTATCATCCATCGCCCTTTCGGGCTCAGGTGTTCAACGACCTCTTTAGTCCCTCACACCCTGGAAACCCCGCTTCACAACATTTTGTCGCGGAGAGATTTGTCTAACAACTCTAACATTCGCGCCTGGGCCCGTGCATTTCTTGCTTGTCAACGCTGCAGTGTGTCACGAAATGTGGCGGTTGCGGAAGGAGCGCCGATCAGCCTTCGGTCTCCTCTACGCTGGGGACTCGGACGCCGCGGCGACCGCAGCCAACCCAGAAGTGGACCAACAAAATGTTCCCACATGTATTTTCCGGGTTCCCCGCTGCTTCTTTTCCAGCCGTTGGCGCCTACAACGATCGAACCACCCCAACTAAAAAAAAAAAAAAATTGGTTTGCTCAGTTTGTTTATACAGCCTTGATGGAGATGCGCCTCAACGGGTAATCGGTCTCTTAGCTGTAGATGAGAAATGTAGCCAGTGCAGTACAACCGCTAGTTTTTTAACGTGCATCACGCAATAGTAACCCCAAAGCTGCTTTTGAACGAATCTTGAGTGACGGGTTATCTTCATAATCTTGTAGAGGGACAACAGCGACGTGAGACACACAAAAGAGAGTCTCGAGGAGATGGGAGTTCCTCCTTCCCTCTTCTCTTGTGGTGGCCGGAGGCGAGATCGTTATCGTCACTACCTGTCAAGGTTACTAGACCGGCGTTACAAACGAGGCGTTAGCGACATCCACCAAATGCTTTGCTAATCGTTTAATTCTTTTATAAATTCCTTTTCCTGTCTTTCTCATCAAGAGATTAGTGTGTCTGATGTGGAACTACGGTTCCTGAAAAGTCGAGGGCAGCACCAGAAAGTACGATTCCTAAAAGCCGAGGGCAGCTTCCGACTGGCAAACATTACGTCCGGGCCACTAAATCTAAAGCCGAGACCCAAACCTAATCGACGTTTCTTCTGCAACCGCCACAATAGTAATGTAGAAAGTCCATGAAAATTAAACGGCTGAATATAGTGATAAATGATTCTAAGGTAAATATAGGTTTTTATGTTAACCTATCATTTTCCTTGTTTCTTTTAAAATTTTTGTCATTAATAGTTTATTTTTTAATGGCGTAGCGTACCTCTTGTGAACTTTGTAGTACAGTATATAAAGGTCCAATTTCCACTAGAGGCATTAAACATATCTTGTGGATTAAAATTATTTTAAAAACTATATTTTTTTATATGTACGATGCACATGCAGAGAATGGTAGCTGGTGATGACACGATTACACACATCACTACCGAAAACTAAAAGCAGTGTGTTAGTAAATGACCGCATCTCGAAATCTCGACACAGGCTCATGGAGAATAGAGAACCTATAAGGACGTTTCCACTGTTTACAAAAATCACAGTCCACACGTGCTAAATCACAGTCCAGCCAGCTCTCGCTCGCAATAGGCATTTAGCTAAATTACCCAAGCAACAGGGAGCATGCTGCGAGCGTAGTTACACGCGCCGCACGTGCCGGTATCTGCAGCAGTAACTGTTCTACAAAAAAAGCCTAAGCCAAATAGCATCTTGCAAGCGCGTTGGTCAACGCCTTATTTGGAATGTTTACTTCGAATCTTTTATAGACGATTGCAAGCAGGGGAAAGTCGTGTATTGAGAGAGTTTGGTCAATGGGATGCGCGGGCAGAGTCAGGGCGTGCACCAGACGCAGAAAGTGGGCTTGAAGTCCTTACTTGGCCAATCAGAAACCGAAAAGAATCCCCTAGCAGTGGCAGCGAGAAACAGTTTTAATTGTTTTAATAAGCGCGTAAGAGTTAAATGTAGTAACCCTTCATGGTTGAAAGTAGGGTGCACGTGATGTTTCGATCATGATCATGCAGAAAGATGTAAGAAACGAATGTGTCGCTCAACTCTGTTTTGCTCGGACGGAGTGTGACCGCTCGGACGCCTGATTCCCGGCCCACGGTGCTTGGCGTAAGGATTATGTCTATCGTTCCACTAGTCGCGCTCTTCCACCATGATTTTGGAATGACCGTGATTGAAACATCACGTGCACCATATTTTCAGTCACCGAGAGTTACTCCAACGCACTTATTAAGTTTGTTTCTCGCAACCACCGCCAGCGTATTATTTACGGCTTCTGGTTGGCCACATTCGAATTTGTCAAGACACCCTGGAACACGCCCAGCCCGCTTTCGGCCAATAGCGCCTCCTCATTTGTCTCCTATACTTTCCAACGAATGGCCAAACTCTCCTACATATACGGCTCTGAGGCAGGGCATGTGGCCGCCGCCATGTCTCTGATCATGCAGGCAAGTGCGCGCAATTACAAGCTTGTCAAAGCTACGTTCACGCGAACGCTGCACATGCTTGTACGCATGGGGCACCAGTGAGACGCCATGCTTGCAATTGTTTATACGGGGAAGGCGAGCGCACCCGCCGCGTGTACCTACATTCCCAGCATTATCGTTGATGCTTTTCGGGTAATTTAGCAATAAGTCTATTGCGGCAAGTCACAAAGTGTGCGTGCACAACACACAAACACAGCAATGAACGCCCCGTCATTCACTTTTATGGAAAGGTGTATAGTCGGTGACATATGCCAAGAATGCATTAGAGGCTCCGCCTCCAGTACGCACCCGTTGTCTTCCGCCATGGCTTCTGTTTCATGCTTCGTATGCAAGAGAAAGGCTGCCAAAGTTACTGGTGCGAGCGCGTGACCTTATAACTCGTTTCGTTTGCGCGAGAACGCATGCAAATGACCTGAGATCTCGAACCCCATGCACGCGCCAGAAGCTTCGACAGCGTTGTACACAAAGTATAAAACAGAACATACTGCATTCTAAGGTGTCACCGACTATAGGCGTTTTCTGTTTCCTGTCGTTCTCAGTCACGTGGGTTCCCTATCTGGTATGCGGGACGAAAAAATAATACAATATTTCAACCTGGAATATACGCGAGAAAAAATGGGTGAGGCAAAACAAGAATGTGTGACGATCACGCATTTTTTGTAAACATTTTCCAGCGGCGTGGAGATATCAAAACGATGTCTTTAACCCTTACCAGAAGTGACGACATTCAAGATGGCTGCGCCCTTTGGAAGAAGACACCACATAATTATGGTAATAAGCCAAAACTGAGCTTACCAATGGCTGTTTTTAATATTAATATTCATACAATGCGGGTTTTTTTTTTTTTTTTAGAGGAAGAGAAAAGGGGGTATTAGTCTAGGCAATAGAAAGTGAAAATTTATACTCGCAGAGTTCAGCTCGAGAAAAGGCGGTAAGTTGTTAAGCTCCCATATATTCCTGTACGAGATGAATGTGAGAACTAAATACTGAACCTGAGGGAGACGTACAAAAAGGACAGTTCAGACAATATGTAATTATTATGTGAACACCTTCCAGGAATTTTAAACTCAAGCGACTTCTCTTTTAACAAACTTGCACTTTCAACTATCCATTTATACCAACACCTGATTAGTGCATGTGAAAATCTTGGTAAGTGTGCCAGTTATTTCACCGGTCTCAATCCAGCTGGTATGTATCTGACATTTCCTAAATTCCCTCGAAATTACCCCCGATATCCGGTTAGTGCTTATTCGGGGTGCCTCTTTTTTTTAAAACAATCCCAAAGATGTTTCGGTCATATGAACACCTCCGTTCCGCCAAAAACATCCTTACCAATATGAGTTGTTCATGATAATAAGACAAAAATGCATGTCTTACTTGGCTAGTTTGTCCCTGACATTTTTGTCTATATAGTGGGGCATCCGTATTCACAGGGTTTTCTTCTTAACGACACATTACTGTATACCGAAAATACCTTTTGGCAGCATTGATGCCAATTCCTTGATAAGTGTAGTTTAAATTATATGACAAACAAATATACCTGTTAAATTCTAATTAAAACACTTTTAATTATCACTATTTTTATAACCAACAATTAACCTTGATTTATAATGTCTTTCACCTGTTGTAATAATTGGTGTTATTTTCTGTGAGAGATAAATACCACCAGCCTTCAGAAAAAAATAGCTGTGTTATTTTGAGGAAAGTGCTAAAAAGGCAACCAGAGGTCTGAAATAAGCACGTTTAATGAGAAAATACAAAATAAACTTGACGGCAGTGACGTAATCGTAGCTAGTTTTATAAGAATTCATCATCATTCACTTACCCATTTCGAACGAAGGAATTCCATGTACTGACGAGCCGCCTCATGAACGTTTCTTCTTCTGCCGTGTATGTTGTATTTAACAAAAGTTTCCTTAAATGCGCTCCGAGTTGCTTGGTATGTCTAGTTTCATCTTTCGCAAATGGCAAGGATCCAAGAGTGAACGCCAGCTCGTCCGCGTGCACAACGCCCATCCATTCTGGCCACACGCTGTACGACGGCCGGTGCGCGAAAATGTACCTGTAGGTGCTTATTCCTTGCTCTGCAACGAGGTCGGCGAACAGCTGGGTCGGACAGTTGAAGACAGCGTCTCCGAAGATTCGACTGAATATATCTCCAACGCTCCGGCTGTTGTGCTCGACATCATAATCGCCAAAATAATAACGCACGATTTGTTGCGCTTGTGAAACTGGGATGTCAAAAGCAGGTCCGAGGGCAACTGTGACCGCAAGTCGATAGTCACCTGTCAAGAGGTGCTTTAGAGCCGGAAACGTGTACTGAAGGTTATCAAAAAACAATGTTCCTTCGTTCAAATTGGTTCCAAGGAGAAGTTCCTTGAACTCAAGGTGTTTCCAAGTTTGTTCCATAAGCGGATGGTGTGGAAGGAAGTCATCTCCGTGTACGGGAACAAATATCTGCTGAGCTAAATCCAATGACTTCAAGATTTTATAAACGAACGCTGCGTCCAATTTTTTTAAGCAGTCAATCACATCTTTAGTTTGGGCCTCCAAGCTTCTCTTGAAGTCGTAACATCCAAGAGCGCTCGTCACAGAAGTAAATTTCCCAGCACCTTTGTAAGATATTCCGAGGATTATGGAGAGCGGTGTTCCACTCTCCATGATGATCCGCTTGAAGAGGCCCTTACTGTGAGGAGAAACAGCGTGGATTCCTGCAGATATTCCCCCGCACTCTGACCGTTGATCGTGACATCATCTGGATCACCTCCAAAGTGCTCAATATTTTTCTTAACCCATTTGAGCACCAAATTTTGATCCCATAGTCCCATGTTACCAGGCAGCTCAGGCGTCTCCAGCGACAGAAAACCGAAAATTCCGAGCCGGTAGTTGAAAGTTACGTAGATGGCATCTGTTAGGGACACAAAGTTGGCCGCATCGTACACAAATAAACCTGAGTCCCCCCACTGGAAGGCCCCTCCTTGAATAAAAACAACGACTGGCTGTTTCTTGCCACACGAGTTGTAGTTGTTCTCGCAGTAGAGAGATCTTCGCCAGATGTTGAGGTATAGGCAGTCCTCTGAGGAATCAGAATAATCCGTTACCGCTTCTCCTAGGAATCGGACGTTTTGCTGCCAACATGGAGTTGGCTTTCTTGTGGCGTTGTACGTGCCGTTCCAAGCTGCGACTGGATGAGGCTTCTTGAACCGAAGGTCCCCAATGGGTGGTTTGGCGTACAGGATTCCCAAGAAAGCGTCCACCATTCGGTCGCCGACTGTGATGCGCTCCCCGGCGACGAGGCCCGAATCCGTGCGAACGATGGGAACATCTCCTGCCACGGGTTTTGTGGAGTCGGCGAAGCACACCATTACACACAAGATGAATACCTGGAAGATGTTTCTGAACTGTGCAGTTCGGCAAGCATGGGACATCACAACATTCATCGTTCAGACAAAGTGCGAAATGCCTTTCGTCGAGATCAGCGGTACCCTTGCTGAACGCACTTTCTACTGAAGGAAACTGAACGAAGCTCGGATTATAGATAGATAAATACCTTCTTATGTTGTGTTGTGTTATCATTTGTTTTGCTGTTTTTATCGTTGGTTCACCACAGTCGTTTTCCCTTCCCTAAAGGCTGTACGTGCCCAGTCGGGTTAATTGCGCCAATGTGGTTATTCCAGTTATGTTTACATCGCAGTAGCACGTCTTTTTTTCTTTTTGTTTTGTATTAGTCTTTCAGTAACAGGTACTAAAGTTGCGATACCTAGAATGTCATGGTCAGCAAGTGTGTTTTTCTTTTCACAATTAAATAACCCGTTTTACGCTCAGCGTGCATGCAGTGACTTTAGGGTGGAACAGTTGATACGCACGTGGTTGTTCTATTACCGGTAAATAATCCGCAGGCTTCCTTGCTTGTCGATTAGGACTGAGCCTTTTAAGGGCTTCTCGGAAATATCGCTCCCGCTGTGTAATTACTGGCTGCTCGAATAACAACGCGATTCCGACAGGACTTACGAACGCACGAGCGTTCCAACTAGACAGCTGTTTCAGACAAGATTGAAAGTGTTCATGGAGGCATAGTCCTGACAGCCAACGGGTGTATTATTGACGTTTCCGAAACGTTTCTGAGGAGTACAAGCACAACGGTACTAAATTTTTAAATGACAGATCGCAATCTATGAGCCGCTAAGTGCATTAAGTATGTAGTGCACGTTTGTAAGCTTTAACTTCCAACTAAATCTTGTAATACAGCACGCGACATTGTCACATTATTTTTTTTATTTATCCTAATATTATTATTGCGTTGAATTTGTTCGCTAATATTCTATTACTATTTCATTGGATTGTAGAGGTAGCTGCATTTCCCCTTCCATTGGTGGCTGCATGAGTGCTAAAATTTGCTCTAGACGCCGTCCAAACATTTGTTCACAATATACTTCTTTTTTCTAAATTTCTAGTAAAGTAATTGTTTGAGTACGAATGCACTTTCGCGAGAGTTGGACTGGGATGTTGCCATGCTATATTTCTGTTTTGAGAATCTGAAGAAATAGAATTTTCTCTTTTTAGAGCCTGCTCTGGATAATATTAGTTCTCGGAAAACTTAACGGCATGTCAGATGTTGATGCTGGTTGTTTAAATAAATATGTACAGTTCAGTATATACTACTCCGTGAACTTTGTCCAAGCAAGAAGGTGTGCGTCCCTGCTGACGTTAGGCCATACACGCTAGGCCATACACAACCTTTGATGCTGTATTATTTTTTTATATAACACGTTTGTACAGTGAGACAATAAAGACATTGGGTTGAGTGTTCGGTTAAATTTGAAGGGCTTATCAAAGTAAATGTTTTGTTTACATGAAACACCGTCCCGTTTAATTCATTATAGCCTTCATCACCGCATCTATTGGAGGTATATTTTGCTTGCATGTTCTAGTACCAAAATGGTATATAACAAATAAAATAATAACAATTGTTCAATTTGTAAACTAAGCCTAAAACGATCGACTGGACATTACATGAGTAATGTAATATCCAGTCAAGTACATTACAGCCGAACAGAGCACGTGTTAAAAAAACAAAAAACAAGCAAGTCAAGGAACAGTTAAAATAATATCTTTGACTGATAGGGCCACCGAAGGACTGCTTAGAGATGCAGCGCCCAAATTCGCTATCTCAACAGCCTCCATTATTTCTGGAGTAAGCTGGTCCCTGTGACGCTTAACAACCTCACACCGTTGGAAGTCGGGTAGGCAACCACAGTCGCGGCAATGAACGCCAAGATGACCAGACACGGTTGTGGAGACACTGTAGGCGTGCTCTCTTAACCTGTCATTGAGACAGCGGCCCGTCTGGCCAACGTAACGCTTGCCACACGTCAGAGGGAGAGAATAAACAACCCCCTCAGAACGCGCGACGAAGCGATCCCGATGCCTCACGTTGCAAGCCGTGGCCTCCCTCGAAGAGGGGTTAACGGCTCTGCACAACCTTGACTGCTTGTTTGGAGCAGAGAATAACACGTCGACGTCACACCTGCCCGCGATGCGGTTTAGGTTGTGGGCCAAGCCATGTATGTAAGGAACGGCAACAAACTTTCTTTTTAATGCGAATAGCATTCTTTGGATACTTCACGCACTTTTCGTCTATGTATCTATCTATCTATCTGGCTATCTAACCTCTTACGCCGCGGGTCGATAAATAACAAAAAAGACCGGCGCCGGCTGGGATTCGAACCGTTGACCCTTTGATCAGCAGGCAGACGCGCTAACCACAGAGCTATGAAGGCAGTCATTCAACGCACTCTAAACAGTTGTTTATATCTTACCATAGACGCGCTTACAGCGCTGTCACAGCTACGGTGCGCGCGTTCCATGCACGAGGGCTCATTCCGCTCTCGTGAGGCTGAGCACGGCCGCTAGCTCACCCTCTCCCGCGCTCGGGAGAGGGTGATGTAGCGGCCGTGCTCAGCCTCACGAGAGCGGAATGAGCCCTCGTGCATGGAACGCGCGCGCACCGGTAGCTGTGACAGCGCTGTAAAGCGCGTCCTATGGTAAAGATATAAACAACCGTTTAGAGTACCGTTGGTTGAGACTAGCTGAGACGCCAGAAAGTCTGGTCGGTACCATTTTGAGTGTTTGTGCGTATGGCGCGTGCTTTGCTCGCCTTCCTAAGTGACACAAACGCACGTGCTGGGCTGCGGAGATCGTGCGCAGGGCTGTGGAAAGTGTCAACAAATTTAGAATCGCCTCAAGAGTGGGCTGGCGTATCCAGAGTGTGCCGGCCACCTGACGAACGCGCATAACTCCGCACCGTTTGATGCTATTCGCATTAACGTAGATAATCATTCCTAAAGGATGGGTTCTGCTGATTTTTTCTCTTCCCTTTTTGTTGTTGCCTCTTTTTACTTGTCATGGGCCTGCTCTTGATATCTTTGAGCAGAGACTCGGCGACCGCTGTTAACACGTGGGAGGGGAATCCAGCATCTGCGAGGCGTTCAGTTTGCCTGCCAAAGCTATGTTGAATTTTGTGATAACAAGACCTCCGCAGAGCATGTGTATAGCAAGTCCTCGCGATAGCCCGCTTGACAATTTTCGAGTGAGCGGACTCGAATGGCAACAGCGGCTTTCCAGCACGCGGTTCATAGCCCCAACAAACATGGCCTCGGGAAATAGTTCAAATCAAATCCAAGAATCGGATACATCCTGCCTCAGGCCCCTGATGAGTCAAAACAAGTGGCGAAAGGCACTTGCCGTGACTGTGGTTGCCCACCCAACTTCCAACGGTGTGAGGTTGTTAAGCATCACAGGGACCAGCTTACTCATGAAATTCTGGACGACGCTATTGAGACAGCGAGGTCGGGCGCGGCATGTGTAAGCAGTCCTTCGGTGGCCCTATCAGGCTAAGAGATGAATTTTCTCTTACTCGTGTCACTTTAAGTTCAGACGCTACGAACTAATGTGACCAATCAAGCGGCGCCAAAAGCGCAAGTCACTGGACCTGTTTTGTTTATGATTAATTCAGTAATGATAAAACACGTACACAAATATTACGAGCGCCATGATGGTGCACTTTTGACCCTGTCTGATTCGTCCCATCAGTTCGTAACGTCGGCTGCGTCTCGTCTCTACCTAAGCTGAAACGAAGTACAGTTCCTTGACTTGCTTGTTTTTTTGACACGTGCTCTATACGGCTGTGTAGTGGTGCCTTTTTTGTTGGCGATGTATCACGTGGGCTGAATTCCTCCTTTAGTTTCTTTTCTTTCGTATTTGTTCGTGACAACGCATGTATATATTGCGATTTTGCGATCAATAAACTCAGTTGAAGGCAGCTCTGCGTCCGTGTTACTTCTTCGTCTGGTCCTTCGTCTCTTGCGCTGTTTTTAATCCCGAAGTATGCCGCACTAACTAGCCTAAGCCTCAACTTTTGCATTATAGGAAACGTCCCATGATGCAACGCGCGGGTCTCACTCGTGATCCGCGCGTTGCATTATGGGACTTCCCATAAGGACGTCACACGTGGCGTCACGAGTGACGTCACGAGGGTCCCGCGCGTTGCATTATGGGAAACGTCCCATGATGCAGCGCGCGGGTCACTCGTGACCGGCGCGTTGCATCATTGGACGTTTCTCATAATGACGTCACGCGTGACGTCATGGTCACTCGTGAAGGTCACGACAAAGGTATCCCTCCTCCTCCGTACCCTCCCCTCCTCCTCCTCAAGAGCTGCGCTCTAATTCGGCTTACAGGGAATTGTAAACGTCTTTAATTTGTTTTTAGAATCTGCACAATCTAATCCTAGTTGCAAATAACGTCGCGACTTTTAAATCTTCTACTGATCGCGGAAGTGTCGTGTAGACACAAGAAATGGCAGAAAAAATACCAAAAGAGTAACAAAATTGCGTTCAAACTTAAAAGGATGCAAAAAAGAAATCTTGTAAAATTATATTAAATAGAATAACAATTTTACCACACCCAGGTTTGTTTCATGCTGGAAGAAAATTTACAAAGAAAGGCTCAAAAATGGCCCTACTTAGCGAAGTATAAGGTGAGGCAGTCGCCTTTGTTGGGAAAGACAAGTAAGAACACCTAACTCTATACTGATCCAAAATTAGCGATTTTAGTAATCAGAACGTAAGGGCGCAAGTAAGCCGGAGTATACTAAACATTTTGAAGCAACCCGCGACAGAGGAAATCCGATAGTTGACACCGAGAGAAGAGTAGGAGAACGTCTCAAACACAACAAAAATTTTATTGCGGACAAAACCCTTTATATAAGGGTTGAACAAACTGAAGGAAATGGAAAGACCCTTCCCACTCACACCACTCTCGTTTGACACAAAGGAATGAAGCGACATTGTGCCCTTCACAATGGCGTCAACTTGGAGGACAGTACCATAGATAACATTGCATGAATAAGGCCAGTGGGGACAGACCTTGGATGAAATGGCCTCTATCGGTCATCTCACAAACTCCTAAATAAGCACGTAAAAATCGCGCACACAATACAGGCAACCAAAACTATGGATTTAGAAAACGCTTCCATTCTGCTTCCAAATACAATGACGGCTTATATACAGCATTTCATGTTTTGTAATCGCGATTGATTCCTTCAACAGGCGCTAGTGCAACCCCCGTCAAATCTAGGCAGTGTTGTACAGGTCGCTCCAAAATTGAAGTTAAACTTCGTTTCTTGATACTTCTCAATTATGTATCGCGTTCCCGTTACAAGTTCGTTTGCCGTCAAATGAGCCTGTTCCCATTATGTTTTTAAGATCGGAACGCCTTGTTAAATTTACGTTACGTTTGTGTATTTTAACTTAAATATTATGTTGAATTAATTATATAAAAAACAAGCACGTGGCAATGTTTATATGGCACTCGATTGTACACTTTTAGATATCGCCGAAGTAGGTTCCAAAAAGCTGTTGTACTTTAGAATCCAAGGAAGCTTCCTTAGACGGATTAGTTCAGGATTGAACTACCGAAACAGTGCAATAATTTGTCTTGCTGCAAGCTTGGGGCTCGACTATCATAAGCGCAAAGTCTTTGGTGATGTGCACTTAGGTTTTCGACCGAAGTTCATGTCTGTCATTGGGGGGGGGGAGAACAGGCCCACAAACTTTCTGAGGAAAAAGAAAAAGGAGAACACTGCATCTAGGTGGTGATTTACTTAGCACTTGTTTGTAGAGACTAAGATGTTACATATTTTTTTTTTGGCTAGAACATGTTAATCTAATAGCGAAGCGTAAGAATATCAATTCTTCTGATTGAACGGCATAACTATACCGCTACAGCTGTATGACCGTATGTTACGAATTAAACATGGACATTTTGCTTGAGCAGGTACCTGCACTTTAGCCTCAAACTTCATGTCAAGACAACACTCTCCACGTTCATTCATTAATGCACTTATTTGGATGACCTTTGTAGACTGTTTGTAGATGCTCAGCAGCTGCAGGGTTATTTAACGTGTCGGTGTTGGTCGAATCTGTTGTAACGCTAGGATCGCACACTCCCGAACCTCGCGTCTCCGAGCCTCATCGGCGCAAATACCTACCACATATAGTATAGTATAGGCCTCGTTCCACCTAAACTAATTTTTTACTTAGTATATATGCCTTTTCCCTGCACAATAACTCTAAGAATGCTGCTCCATTCACCCAGCAATGATCCCTGGCTAAATACCCGCCTGCTAGAAGTGCCGGCCTAATGATAAATCATTTAAAGAATACCTGGCTCTTAAAACTAAAATCATGCATTGTTCAGTGTACAAACATGATTGGGGAATTTAAGTCCCACAAACTCTGAATTAAAGTGCACACATCGGAAGAAGCAGTGCAAGTATAAAAAGTGGAATAACGTAGCGTTCCTTGCAACCGGAGGAAACCAAATTGTCCTCGGGTCTCAGTCGAGTCTTAGTTTCTGGCTTGCGGTATTCCGGCCGCTTGGAAACAGGATGTGGCTTTGGGTCTTGAGTAGGGGTCACTGAGCTGTAAATATGGAAGTAAATATAACGTTATAAGTAATCCAATCCATTTCCTTCTGTAATTCTACTAAAAACGTTTGAAACGAGGTTATCTTTGATCCAAAGCAGCATAGTAAACACTTCTGCGGTAGACTCTATAATTGCATTTTGACTGAGTAAGGTATGTTTCTTAAAATCAAACCGAAATTTCAGGAGATAGCCCTAACAGGTGTCGTTTTTATTATCACAGCTCTACTGGATTCATGAGCGATTATAAAGGGGGTAGTCATAAGACTTTTTAAATTATTTAATAAATACCTTGAAAGGAGCTAACGTTGTACAAAATAAAGCCTCCGCCTTTGAAGGATAATGTTTCACAAAAAACAATAAGCTAAGGTATCAACGCTGATAGAACCATTACTATTTTTTAATAGGCAACCGTGCACAAATAGTTCATCCCGTAACAATTTTCGTCTTTTCCACAACAGATAGATGAGCATTAAGACAACTAAGCACATCGGGTGGCTCCTGGTGATCGCTTCGTATTTGGCACAACTTGAAGGCATATAGGACACATTTTAACATAAGCAGATTTTATCGTTACTGTTTACCCTGTTCCTTTATTTTCAATTGGATCAAGTCTGCAATACTAACACGGGAGGAGAGTGAAGCACTTTGACTTTCCTTACTTTACTCGCCTCACCGTAATTATACTCCAGACACGGTGTTCGCAGCGAGCTTCTGTTAGAGCAACTATGGATTGAAGTTTTTTTCTTTATTTTATTTTGCTTCGCGTTTGACTGCTACATGTAGATACGAGAAGGCCTATCGAGCGATCGGCAACGTTGCTTTTTTAAAACGGTATTAATGCGATAGCTTTATAGGGCCAACCAACCTCAGGAGTCACGTAAGCACGAAATATGTACGTCGGTCAGTCCGTAACCACTAAACATAATTAAAAAGAAAGAAAAAAAAGCGGCAACCGGTATTAGGAATTGAAAGACGGTCGCCGGCGTGGAAGGCGAGTACGCTGCCGAGAGAGCTACGGCCCCAGCAGCAGGTACAGGGGGAGCGGAAGCAGGTGATGTGAGAAAGGGCGTTGAGCGGAGAGGGATGGAAAGGCCGAGAGAGAGGAGCAGAAACAGGTGGTGTAGAAACAGCGCGCGGAACGAGAGAGGGTGGAAAGGGTAGGACACGTGCCCTCTTTTTCTTATCGACCAAGAAAATTCAGCCCAAAGGTTTTGCATCCGGGTGGTGGTGAAGTGAAGCGCGAGTAGCGTCACAGGGACACTGATGTGACGTAGTCCGTTTCCATTTAAAACCATGCCCTAGGCACCACCTGAACTAATATCCCCACTCACACAAGGTAGTGAAAGACTAAAGAACATCCTGCCCTAGGCACAACTCGAACTAAAAACACCACCCACCCTATAAAGCTACGGCATTTAAACACGTTTGGCAGAATGACCCAACCATGCAGCCAACTATAGTCTCGACACCCTTAGTCTCGGGACTCGAACTGAAGTAAACATTGATTGACTGATTGATCATAAACTATTGAGAATCATTTATTTTATAAATATCGCAATTTCAGCCTCAAAATAATAGAAAAATCATACACACTTCTTCAGTAAGAAGGGCCTCCAAATGTCGCAGTGGTCTTGATCCGAGTCACGTGCCGCTGTGTAATTGTTGGGTTGCATGTAGAGAATCTGGCGGCCTTGAGCGGTGTAGAGTGGCCAGCTGATGTTGGGAAGGGGTATCACTGGCTTCCTGTGCGTATTCCCCAAGGGAGAAAGAAAAATAGAGAACAACCCCGCCATTAGTTCTAATTTTTCTTATCAATCTCGAACTACTTCAAGGTTTCAGCGGTTCCACTTGGCATCGGTCCTCTTCTCTTTTTTTTCGAGTGTATTTAGAAAGTTATAAGCGTTATCATCATAGTTAAGCATCAAGAAACTTATAAACCAGGCTATAAATAATAAGTTACTCAATGATATATAATACATAGTCCTATCGAGGTCCGATTGAAGTATAATGAGTCGTCATATTTCCATGACTATCAGATCTGGTGGGGCATTGACCAGTCACGCGCATCTTTAATCTTGTTCGTCCCAGTGACATTTGTCTCCTCCCTAGGCAATACGCTACTTGCTTATTCTTGTAACTGCGGGTAGTGACTGCTTGACAACGATAAGTCGTTGCACTTAATAGGAACAGTGAAGGAGCAATTGAAGCTACAAAGGCCGTCACAATGATCGCGTTAAATCCGTCCTCCGGAGCGAGAGAGTTCACAGGAACTCCGCCGGAAACCTTGAGCGCGCTCCTCGTGCACCGAGTTTTTCTCGGAGCGCGAGTGACTTCTTCGCGCCCCTGACGTCATGTCTACAAACGAGATGAGTGCGCTGACAGAAACGTTGTTGATACGAAGGGCGCAGTCGGACCGCTGTCTCTTTTCAATTGAATAGTGCTTAATCCAGCAGGTAAACAAAAACGGTTTGATTTGAAAGCACGGACAGCCCTCTGCGCTAGGGAAAAGGTTGGTTCGTGTATCTCGCCCGAAAACGAATTCATCTATTCAACGGTAGCGTGCTGACAGCACAGCGTGAGAAAAGTTGTTGAAATGAGAATACAGTCGGATTGCTGCCCTTTTAGGATGCTCGGTCAAGCGAACGAAGATGCTTCGATTGGAAAGCTCGAAACACCAGTTAGCGTTTGCGGAAAAGGTTTTTTGATGCATCTCGCCTCAGAACGAATTGACGTGGTATCTATTGAACGGCGGTGTGCCGGTATATAACGCATCAACGGATTCCGTCCCGCACTGCAAGACGGAACCCCTGAACATCTGCCAAGTTTGACAGTTTACTGCGTCAACAAGTGAGTTTCAGAATGCTGTCTTTCATTTAAATCTGAACAGGATGCATGGTCAATAAATATATCGGTCGAAGTAACTTTTCGCGTATGCGCTCCGAAGCGAGTCTTCAAACCTGTCAGGAATATTAGAACATACGTAGAAATTTACCATCGCCGCCTTTTTTTTATTCTACACTCTGCCGCTCCACGCAGGCCTTAATTAATTTATCTTCGAAATAATTTCGGATTCTGCCATTCGTATCCACGGGATGCCGGGTTAGTCCTAACCATGCTGTCGGAAGTGGCTCATGCTGCTCGTCTATAGTTTCGGTGTTTCGCGCTCCTGTGCGCTATGCTCCGTTTAGTTGCTGCGCTCGGAGTATGAAACCAGGAGCGTCAGAATAGGAGTAAAGGAGCACGGACTTAGCGTACCCACTCACTGCGACAAGGGGCGGCGCCTTGTCGCTTCAAGCTGCCAACGACATTAGCTGCAGATTTTTTTTACTTGAGCGCCGATTTTTGTATAAGTAATCATTTGTGAATTTGTCGTGACATCTATGAAAGAAAATGTTTATTTTCTCGGAAACGTAAAACATGTCTTTATATTATTGCATACGTGAGGAAACATAGGACGCGTGTGCCAGAGCCATACCTGAATTGGTTGATCGCCATGGTTGGGAAGCCTGCCACTTAGCAGCGGCGAATCAATTTGGTAGCTATGTAATTAATTTTAGCCGGTCGGTTCACCTCAAGCTAGAAGTATGCTACAGGTGACAGAGGCAGATACAACAAGCTAAGCGGCAGAGTGCACCATCAAATGAAGGCTTATTTATAAATGAAATACATAAAAGAGAAGCCATCGAGAAATGTCATTGTTTGCCGAGCCAAATCTTGTTTCAATATTTTTGTACTCACAGCTCAGAATGTTATCACGCGGTTGTTTCGTCAAATTAAAAGACATCGAGAATCAGTGGAACCTTACCACAAGAACAATTAAAAGAAAGTTTCCAATTGATACACGCGCGTAGTGTGGGAAACATAACTTTATGTTTTATTTATTCTTCCTCGAGCTGGTGTATGTGGGCCATTGCAGGCGACCGGGGAGCCGTCAGGCTAAGAGCAGCTTCTTTTCCCAGCCTCTCCCTTTATTAATTGACAAGATAACTAAATTTATTGTTTTTCATTCTAAACTTCTCCCTTACAAAAAATTTATATCTGGCCAGATCTGAAGATTTCAGATATGGCCATATAAAAATTAGCCACATATAAGCTGATATGTATATCTGCCAGATATAGCCTTATAATGCCAGATATAGTCTGATATCCCTGGCCAGGTATGGAAATCCCAGATCTGGCTAAGTATGGAAATTCCAGATCTGGCCAGGCATATCAAAAGAACACAAGCCTGAAATCAGCACTTTATATCTTTTTATTGTCTACAATTCTCCCAAGTGCCCCGGCCCGCGCTCGAGGAATTATGGGAATGGTGATCCTTCAGCACCCTAGTGATCGCTAATTTTGACCAATTCCATGGTTACACAGTTTCGAGTGTAATTCGTAGTCACCCTGAACAAGCGTCCCATAAGGCTCAAGGACCTGTCATATAACTTTTAAAATTTCTCGTCCATAGCAGCGTTTATAATACTGTGCATGCCTGGCTTTCAACCTGGCTGAGCCGCAGAAATCTCTTACAATATTATCATTCTCGTGATTGTTGTTTAATCAGAAATTACTTAAAGCCGAGAAATCACAACAACCAAAACCGAGATTTAGCTCGAATTCAGCGAAGCTGTTTATAGCATTTTAGCGTTTCTAACTTAATATCAGCGTCTTTTCAGCTGTACGAGAATGATAGTAATGTAAGAGATATGTCTGCAGCTCATCCAGGTTGAAGGTTGAATAGAATGCACACTACTGACATTGGTGAGAAATTTTAAAAGTGATATGACAGGTACTTGGGTTCTATACGACACTTGTTCAGGGTGACTCCGAATTACACTCAAAACTGTGTAACCATAGAATTGGTCGAAATTTCCGATCACTAGGCAGCTGAAGGAGCAACGTGCCCATGATTCCTCGAGTACGGGCCGAGGCGCTTGGGGGATTTAAAAAATTGTCTATTCGGGCGTAATGTTAACACTTCGAAATAATTAAGCTATATTGAAATCCTCGTCAAAGTTAGCACAAATAATCCCAAACTTAAGCTTGCTAAAGCTGAAGTTTGGGATTATTTGTGCTAATGTTTAGCTCGCGAACAATGAACCATTCGCAGTTTGCTAACAAAGCACTTTTTTACTTTTTTTAGCTTTTTTATATATTGAAAACAGGCCGCCAGATAAAGCTGTATATAAGCCAGATGACAAAGTATATACCTCAAATAAGGCTGTATATATGCCAGTTAAGTCTGTATATACGCCAGATTAGGTTGGGTTTATTCCAGATAAGGCTTCATATTTGCCAGATAAGGCTGTATATACGCCAGATAAGGCTGTATATACTCAAGATAAGGCTGTATATAGGCCGTATATAATCATATAATGTTTGATATGGCCAGATATGCCCCAGATACAAGATTTTCATACGGGCTGTACCTGACCATCTCTTCAACATTCAAAGTAAAGAGCAATAGGACCACGGTCGATGTGTCGTGCACAAAGGGACGCATCGAACGATTTCACGGCAATTGAGGATAGTTGACCACTCAGTCGATTTGATTGAGCTGGAGTAGTAGGGGCTAAGTCGTACATCTCCTGATGTAAGTGGTCCTAACTGGTCAGGGTGTTTAGACTTGAAGCACATTAAAACAAGAGCTTCCCAGCATTATAAAAACGTAGAATCTCCTATTTTTCAAATGTACAAAACACTATGTCTTGTAAGTAACATGAAGGCGACACTTACCCATCATGGATGAAAGAGCTCCATGCGCTGACGATTTGCTTCATGAAAGT
The DNA here is from genome assembly GCA_037355805.1 of Ixodes ricinus. Taxonomy (NCBI): domain Eukaryota; kingdom Metazoa; phylum Arthropoda; class Arachnida; order Ixodida; family Ixodidae; genus Ixodes; species Ixodes ricinus. The sequence goes on along the minus strand of JAZHYW010009933.1, from coordinate 49,917 downwards.
GTGTTCTTCCGGAGTGGCCTTTTTGGACAATAAGAACGTTTTTACGTAGTCCCCCAGTGGTTCCGTGTACCGACTTTCATCATTAATAAATGCCAGTGATCCATGCGTAAACACAATTTCATCTGTATGTGCAACACCAAGCCACTTTGGCCATAGGCTGAATGACGGTCTGTGCGTGAACAGGTACCTATACGTGTTTATTCCTTGACTCGCCGCAATATCAGCGAACAGCTTGGTCGGACAGTTAAACGCGGCGTCGCCGAATATTTTACTGAAGATGCTTTCAACCGTCTTGCTGTTGTGGAGCACATCATCGCCTCCGAAATAAGCGTTGACGATACGCCGAGATTGGGAAATTGAAATATCAAACATTGGTGCCAGGACAACTGTTATGGCCAATCGATAGTCGGTTGCTAAGAGTGTCCCAAGGGTTGGAATCTGAGACCGTAGATTGTCAACAAACAGAGTACCTTCGTCATGGTTTGTTCCCAGTATAATATCTTTAAAGCGAAGCATCTTCCAAGCTTCTTTAGAAAACAGATTGTATGGAAAAAAATCATCTCCGATTACAGGAGCAAAAAATTGCTGCACTACGTCGGCTGATTTCAGAATTTTGAACATTGATTTTGCATGTAGTTTTCTTAGGCAGACCAGGACGTCGTTTAGTTGTTCCTTCAGATTCTTCCTTGCGTCGTAGCATCCCAACGTCCCAGCTGCGTTAATAAATTTTCCTGCGCCTTTGTGAGCCACCCCGAGTATCAATGAAAACGGTGTTCCACTTTGCATGACAACCCTCTTGAAAAGACCTTGGCTGTGCGGAGAAACAGCGTGTAGCCCCGCCGAGATACCTCCTGCGCTCTGACCGCTTAGAGTTACCTCATTCGGATCACCTTCGAATCTTTGAATATTTTTCGAACCCACTTAAGCACGAGATTCTGGTCCCAGAGGCCCACGTTACCAGGCATTTCTGCTGTTTCCAGTGAAAGGAATCCGAGAAGGCTCAACCTGTAATTAAAAGTCACGAACACGACATCGGACAGGGCCACAAAGTTAGCTGGGTCGTACAGAAAAAGAGCAGAGTCACCCCACTGAAACGCTCCACCGTGGATGAAGATTATGACAGGGTACTTGCTTGCACACGAGTTAGCTTCCGAACACGAGCTGACTGGCTTCCAGACGTTCAAATACAGGCAGTCTTCTGACGCATTGGAGTAACTCATAGTCGCGTTAGCCACGAAACGAAGGTCTAGCTGCCAGCAAGGTTTCGGCTTACTTGTTGCGTTGTATGTTCCATTCCAAGGGCTAACCGGGATTGGACGTCTGAATCGAAGTTCTCCTACGGGTGGTTCCGCATAAGGTATTCCGAGGAAAGCGTCGACCATCTTGTCACCCACTTCGATGCGCGTTCCAGCGACGAGTCCCGAGTCTGTGCCCACAATTGGAACATTAGTTGCGGCCACTACAGTTGAAAGCACCGAACAGAACACCGCGATGACATTAGTCGAAAAAAGTGAAGTCAAGTGTGGTTTGACGGGCGGTTTGAGTGTGGCGGGAGAGAAGCGAAGAGGAGGAGTCATAATTGTTTGTGTTGTAAAATGTGGCACCAACTGCTTCGAAGCGCGTCACAAACCCTTTTGAGCCAAACTAAACTCTGCACGCAAAAATAAACGCACTTAACTTCCAACCAGTGTCTTGATTGTTTTTTTTTATTTTTTTTATTGGAGGGCTGGGTGGGTAATCGTTGAAGATCAGCATTCCGGTTTTTGGCTTGTTGCAGTTCGATCGACGGAAACAACTTACACAAATAATCAGCATATATACAAACATAGCAGCATGACCTTGGAGGTTACTTGCTTTAGAAGACTGGCGCATTCGACCTTTGCGATGAACGATGGGTCGATAAGCACGCACTTTCTCTTCTCATGGTTTTCGAGTAGGTGCATGGCTTTAGTGCCAGATAATACGAAGCCGCGGGCTGTACTTAGCGATTACCACGCGCATATCGATAGAGAACTCTCTCCTACGTGTCGCGAATAACCTCACAGTTCGGCATAGATCCGGTTTGTCAGTTGTTTTGGGGGCGATGGACTGTTGTTTGTATCATTATTGCGCTTACGACTGGCATGTCTTGGCTTAGCACTGACACGGTGAAACCTTGGAATATCTGTGTGAATTGCTTCATTCCAAGAATTCACTCGTTATCCATATAAGCTGACCCATAATGACATAAGAGAGAAGAAAAGACGACTCAAGGATGAAGAAAAGAATAAAACAATTAAAACTGGGACAATACAACACATCTTTCATCTGTTGTAGTGAAAGACGTGTTGTATTGTCCCAGTTTTAATTGTTTTATTCTTTCTGCATCCTTGAATCAAACCAACACGCTCTTCTCCCAAGCAAAAGACGACTGACATCACGAGATGTCGTGTTAGGCGTTCGCGTCTTGTGTAGTCTATCTTGGGCTTACTGCCCGGAGTTATGCACAATCTTGAACCACCTATTGTTATAATAAAAATGATCACATGAGTAACTTTCCGGTTAATCCAAACTTAAGGTATGAAAAAAATTGAAAAAAAACATCGGCGAAAAGTTTTCTCTTTTATGCCACAAACCCATTACAAACATGCCAGTCTGTTAAAGAAGTTCGCATATCTTTTATATCATCAGACATGCGCTTTAATATAGCGGTTTTCGTGCTTCCACCGCTCAGTTTGAGAAAAGAAAGTGGGTATAAGAAAACGTTACAAATTGAAATTGAGACACAAGAGCTTAGCAGATGTGATCTATAGATTCAAACGGCTCTACAGCGCGTTGGGTCGAGTGAGAGTACCACATAAATTGGTTTTTTAACGACTTGCTTTAATTTATTACAGAAAGGCAGAGAGGGGTAGGTAGTGGATGCATAGCTTGAAAGTATAAAAATATAAGGTCCCGTATAAAAAAAAAAAACTTTAATTTTTTTTGTCGAGGAAAGTTTAGCTAAGCTTTTCTTTCGCATCACCGTGGCGTTTATTATAACTAGTAAGTTCAAAGAAAATTAAATAAAATTGGTTTGCATTTTGTCCTCTACATTTTGCCAGAATAAGAACCACATGTTTTCTCATCATGCTTTTGACAGCTTAAAGGGGTGCTACAACAAAATTCTGGTGCCTATTTTATTGTCTAAAGGTCAACCGCATTCTGGCCATACCACAGAGGCAACAATGTGAATCTGTGATGTGTACACGAGGAAAGCCGCAGCGCCGTAGCGTGTACATTTCGCTTTCTACATTTGTACACGGAGTAAACTGATTGTCTCTTTTTTTTTTACTAACAAGCTAACAAACTTTCTGATTACATAAGCTATAACGCGGCTTTGGGTCCACGCTTATAAGCTTAGATACTTTCTGATGTTGTTTTACATGTTGCTTCTAACCGTGCGTGTATGATTCGGAGTTTTCAGCATTATGTTATGTAATTTCTACATTTTTTTATAAACATTGTTTAAAAATTATGTTGTTTTTTTTTTACAAAATTGTTCGAGGCTACACGTACATGACGAGAATTCACACCTAACCGTCTTCGTTCTTCACTCCAGCGACGGACTAAGAAATCCGAGTGCCAGCTGAACGCCCAAGCAGCGCTCGTCTCCTCATTGAATGGACACTAGTGCCAGCCGAACCGAACGTCTTGATCAAGTATATCCGAGTTTCTCCAGCGGGTCGCATCACGTGATCAAACGTAGAGCGACGCCAGCAACGCGATCTACTTCATACTTCGTTTCAGCTTAGGTCAGGCAGCCGATGCTACAAGCGCGAGCATGTGGCCCAGAACAGTGCTTGCACTGCACGAGCGCGTGCTTGGCAGGGATGCTGAAAGCCCGGAGCTCGCGCTTGTAGCTTTGGCTGCGTCTGGACGGAAGCTGAAACGTAGCACGCGCTAAACCAGAGAGCTCCGGAGCTCATATCTTTTTGCATTTCTGCTGAGCGCGCGCGCTCCTTTTTCTCTTTTTTTTATTAACTTTGCCGCGCTTTTTTTTCATGGCCTCCGAGATCCGGCGCGCGTGCGTCGGATCTCGCAGTCGTCTCGGACGCCATGCTCTGGATAGAGTGGTTCGCGAGGAAGCCGCTACGCGGCGCCACTCTTAGATGCGGAGCATCTCTTGCTCAGGTCTATGTCCCGCGGCCTTGTAGTCCGCACTCACACTACGCACGCGCAACTCTCCTCCTTCCCTCTCTCCAACAGCTGCGCGTTACTCTCTCCGCTCTCTCTCCTACCAGCTGCGTGCACTGGGCGTGCATTCGCTTCTACTCACACCACGCGCGCAACCGGAACTCTCCTCCTCTAGTCTTTTCTCCTTCAAGTGTGAAAAAAAATAAACGGCGAGCGGCAAGCGTTCCAAGTTTCTCTGCCGCGAGCCGCGACGAAGGCTCGCGTAGGGAGTAACGCTAGGGCAGTCGGTGGCGCCATCTCTCGACGTCAGCACGCAACTGACTCTTTCCTCGAAACCAACACGATGCTCCGCATCACCCCATGGTTCCCTCGGGAAGATGGTATAATTTTTCATCTTACTGATCTTACTTAGAGTGCCTTCATACACATGCGCGCTTTTGCTTGAGTGGTGACATCTCAGCCGATTTTCCACCCAATCGTTTTATTTTTTATGCATTTTGAAGTGCGCGCAATCCGGTGTCACTCAGCTCTTGCGCGTAGCTTTGGCCAATGCATGGACGCGATTTTACCGCCCAAGTCACGCACCGAGTGTGCCAGAGCGTCACGCGCTGGCACATTCAGGGCAACAGTGGATGTCTTCACCCAGAGACAGACAGACATGTAGGCACCCTAATCTTACTTTGTTCTGGGCCATCTCGTTTTCGGAGTTATAGTGCCGGAGTTGCCACCGAGTCACAAACGGCGGCGCTGCGATCGCATGTACCTCGACACTGCATCACATTTTCTGTTATCTGCCTAGCCTGTGATAGTTGGTTAAAGAAGCGATTTCGTTCATCGTAACTCCTGCGAACAGATGTGTCTTTCACCGTAGTTTGATGGAAGCCTAAGCGTTTTAATTCAGGGTGTCTTCTAACCAAAGCTACCTCACACTTCGCCAGCGTTTGTCGCATCGCTGTCCCGTGGTCTAGCGCAATGGTAGCTAGGAGACTTAACCTTGGCTAGCTGCCAAACACTGGAAGCGAGAGGAAATTGTGCGTTTTCGCCCGCGCCTGAAGTCAACATGTTAAGAGTCACCCCTCACGTCTTCCCCTTGCCCAGGTCCGTACGTTATCGTCGACGTCGCAAAAAAAAAAGTACAAAAAAGAGAACGGCCTTGCGACGTGTTGGGAAAACGTTGTTGCAAGTGCCAGAAAGAGTGAAATTAACCTTGGGCGTCAGTTTCTTTTCTTATAAAATGCGATTCTGCATATCACGTGATGAGTGAATGTTCAAAATATAGCTGTGATTTGTTGAACTATGTATACTTAGAGCCTTCTATGGTATGCGACAGTTTAAGAATTCAACGCCAAATTCGCCTCAGAGAGATTCGCATCGCACCGACAGCCAATCGCTTCCACTGATTTCTTGACCTCACTTAGGTCACGGGTTGCCAAAATATCGTTTTCAACATGGCGTACGGAGTTTTCAACGTTGGCTCCGCCGAGGTACACCGGCTTCTTGAAGTGACATGGGATTACTTCGCAGAGCTGTACTGGTATCCGCTTTTGTGCATTGTATTTTCTGTATTACGATGTGAGAATTAAACGGTCGCCTCGTCGTCCAACTCAGTTGCCGTCGACCTGCCGATGGCTTCTCTTCATTCGCTTAGTGCTCGCCTCTCAGACCCCGCTGCGACTTCGTGGCAATGTAAACGTTTGTTTCGCGGTAGTGTTTTGTGTGTGATGATATGAGTATTCAACCCTCGTCTGGTTGACGTCAAAGTGCTCTGTGTCCCCAGTTCGACACTCGCAGAAGCCTTGCCCGTCGACTCCGGTTATAACTTCCTTTACGCCCCATGGCTTCTCTTCGTTCGTTTAGTGTTCTCCACGGAGACCAAGGTTGTCGCAAAATCGTGGTGATGTGAGCGTTTCTTTGTGATGATTTTGTGGTGGCGTCACAATGCTGTGATAAAAACTATCGATGCGATACGATGCGTGAAATGATCGAGTGATGTTACCACCACGCTTCCTCAAAGGACTCCGCCTGCTTCTAAGCTGGATTTAATAAATAAAGAATGCTTACTAATATGGCGCCTTTAAGTCAGTATTTATTTATTCGTGAAATTGGCACCCTCGACCATTCTCGCCGTTGTGATTGGTCCGATGGTAAATCAATTGAGCAGCAATTGTCTCGTCCTAATACCATTGTCACACATGGAAATATACCGCCTTCTCAAACCTTTCCCGCACAAATAATCTCCAAACTTTTTTTTTATCATTTAATGCTTTCGAAGTGCAGTTAAAACTCTTCTGAGCCAATCAACGCGTGGAACATTTTGTCTACGTTCCACTTTGTCACCTACGTAATGTCCTACTGCAAACAAATCAAAACTAACAAAAAAAAACGGAAACAAAAAAGGAATGTTTTTTTTTGTTGCATGAAAATTTGAACACACAAAAAAAGCAAATAAAGCATTTTCACCAACTAAAACCTGAGCTGATTTTTTCTAGTGTGGCGGGCTTATATATACCGATAAAACGTTTATTGCTCTAGCAGGGAATAATAAAGCAGTAGGGGGAAAGAAACCGAATGTGCACGTCCGTGTCCCGTCCTCTTGTCGTTTTATTCTTTCTGCTAAGGAAATATAATAACACGCTCGTTACGAGTATTTATAAAATGTTGTTTATGAAATTTACTTAAAAGTTTAAATGGGCAGCAATCCTTTATTCCGTATTGTTTTTCCGTTATCGAACAGATTGATCTATCGCTCTGCAGTGTGTAATTATACATATAGTTATCACGTTTTTTTAACTACAGTGATTGAAAAATTAGAAATACGACTTCTTTATTTTTTAAAGACAAAATCGTAATTCTTTTTTCTGCTCTGCTTGAAACAGACGTTCCTAACGTCGCCGTGTTGCGGAGCAACATCACACTACTTTTCGACAGCGGAGGCAGCTGCAGTGGACGAATCACTTCTGCCGGGCGGACTGTCTGCTGACTTCTAAACCTGGCACCGAATGTATGTTCTCATAAAATTCCGGTGCAGCGTTTAGGAGGAGTAAATCAGCTCTACTAGCACTACTATCCCTTGATTGGTTATGCAGTGGGTGAGATGAAGTAAAAATGTCAACGCCCGATAAATCATTATTAAGCGAAATCACGGGGAATGAATCTTTTGATGAACCAAAATTAGTGATTAACACGTGTGCACTGTTTGCCAAACAAATACATGTTTAGACGTGTAAATTGTCTCGTTGTTCTGAAGATTCCAAAGTATATATTAATAAACGGAACATCTCCGTGTATATTTCCAGAGGCGAGTAATCCGAGTTCGCAGCATATCGTTTTGTTTTCTCCTTGGCTGCGCGCATTGTGGCATAATTTTACGTCGGAATTTTAACGCAATCTGGGGAGGTGTGTATCTTGATAATTTAGAACATACAAACATCATATCCTGAGTGTTTACACTCTTTAGACAGTATATTTTGCTTAAATAAATGCATATAGATATTTCTTTCGACCTGAACGATATATGTCATGCTGAAGTTTGAAGACGTATCTCATGCAGAATATGTTAATAAAATAAATGTTGTACGAGTACACAAGGAATAATAAAATAGTAAACTTTTTGAGTCATACAAATATGCTCTCTGCTGTATTAGCAAGAAAGCTGGTGCAAAAAGTCCCTACGTGAGCCGAACCAAAAACAGCGAAGCTGAGAAAATTTAATGGAAATCATCCTCCACTCTGAAGTTCTTGTCGGAAATAATATAAACACATTGTCTTATTTAATAATGAAACAGAAAAAAACATCTGTTATAGAATTCATTTGGCTGCCTAAAAAACGTTTAGCGGCTGCTCTGTCTTATATTCTGTTCGATTCCTCTGAGTAAATTTGTTATATGACCAGTGTTTTAGTTTGTAGATAATCGACTTTGAAAACAAGAAATGGTTATGCATTCTTGCGAAGTTCCAGCGCTGTAGCCATTCCTTACAAAAGTAGGCATAGACGTCCTATGTCTATGCCAGTTCCATTTTATTACCCCTATGTCCATCCTATGGATTTCTGTAGACAGTTCGTGGACCATTCATGAACCACTGGTTTGCCATAGAACGACATAACAACGATATAAGTTATCTCCCGATACAAAAACGTTTCTCATTCCTTCCTTTCGCCATGCTATGGCCCCGGTGAGTCTATGGACATCCTAGTTTCTCTCTATGGTGCGAGCTATAGATTGTTAGATTAATAAAGTGACGCCGGGTAGATGTTTTCGTTAGGTGTAGGGAGGTTTCCGAGTTAAAGAGTTGTTAATTAAGCGCCGGGCATCAATATGTTACATTTATGTCTTGAGACATGTCCAACTTCAGGCCATATTTAATATATTTAATACGGAGGTGGAAGTGTTCAGTATGTACCGAAATAATTCTTACCTGTTGTTATCTTGTTCTGTTATCTGTGATCTTATTCTAAATACGATAACAGCGCCACCCCTTTAGCAACGAGTTGGAACATGTTGCTTTGTATGGCTAAAGCTAGAGTCACTGAATGTTCCCAGAGTACCGAAAGTCCCAGGTTCGAGGTGCCAAGACGCCGTCACAATCTTGTTTCTTTACTGTGGCAACCATGAGCTTTTAGAAAGCATGTTCTTGCGAAAAAAACAAACGAAAACAATATCCCTTTATGGAACGTTTATTCGAGATTAGTACAAAATGGCATGCGCGTGATGTTTTCTCAAATCTTCAGTTTACAAGGGTTTTCGGCACAATTAATATTGCTTTTATACAACCATGTCTCACCGGTGGTTCCAGGTAGCGAGTCTCGACCTGTTCGCGTCCTAACTTCGGTAGTCATTCGCGGCGCGTCCGCTTGGGAGCCGGGGGTTGGCATCCCTGGAACCCCTTCCACCGTATATGTTTCGGCGCCAAAATGACCGATTAAAGCCAAAATAGAAGAGTCGCACCGGATGCTAACAAATGCGATACTCTCAAACCAATACAAGCAATTGTGCAGTTCCACGAGTGGTCGCTGCGGGAGCCGTAATACTTTCACCTACCTGTGCATAAACTGCGTGAGTCAACGTGCTTCCGTTTTGCTGGTTATCGAACTGAGCAGGGAGTAATGACGAAGCTTCTCCTTTGGCAGAATAAATTCAAAAAGCATCCAAATATTCAGTGGTGTAACTGTTCCAACCTCCAACAGGTAAGGTTGCAGTAAAATTGTAATGAGTGTACCTCAATGTCTGTCTGCCTTAGAGTGAAAATGTCCTTTGTTGCGTCAAGGTCCGCCAGCGGTTGCCGAAGTAAACAAAAAAGTATGGTGGTGAACTTGTGTCAAAGAACTGGCCAGAGCTGCGGGCACGCACTAAGACGCCAGTGTGAGTGCACTTTCTAAAACATAAAAAAAGCCGTCCTGCAATAATATGATCGGCGTGTTTTCGCTCAATGCAAAAGCATGTGTGTGTGAAGGCACTTCAAGTAGAGTTACAGAGCTTCTTGCCATTACTGAAGTGGTACAATTGAAATGCGCCGGTTCCTATTTGTTATTTTCTTTGACCCATACTAGTATATTAAAATAAATAATGGCTTAAAAGAAGACCCGAGTCAGCATCGTTGAGCATTATTAGTGTTTATACAAGGGAATTTCTAGTTTAGGCTATAGACTTAACTCGGTAAATCTCCCTTGTTTGGACGCTAAGAAAGTTCAAACCGGTGACTTGGGTTTTGTATTAAGCCTTAGCGATAGTTGCCTAACTGCATTGCCACCGGTTTAATAAATCAGTTAGAGGCGTTAGTACAAACGTAAGCTATGTTGGTAGCATGGGCCTGTAGCTAGGCAAAAAAGGTTTGGTAACCTATTTTTATCAATTTGCTGGAGCAATTTAGTGTGAGAAAGATCGGTGTATAATAAAATTAGAAAATTTCTCATAAATTTTTATTTCTTTTATTTATATATAAGCTTTTACTCTTTCCACGAGTTAGTTTCGGTATCAGTATGTTAACTGTCAATTCTTAGCATTTCTGTTTACGTGAGTATTTGCAGTATTTCAACAATCCCTGATCCTCGGCGCCCCTTTCTCGTCAGCTAGAACACAATGACGAGTCGGTCACACGGTGCGTCATTTAAGGCTGTATATAGTCTCGTTGTGCTTGCCTCTCGAGTGGACTGGAACCACCAAATTCAAATGGTCCGGGGACCTGTCTAAATTTCTGTCACGGCGCCCATTCGGGACAGTGCGCTCAGCAAATAATGACTGTGTATGCTAGTGCATTATATGCAGGTTGTCACTGTTGTGGGAGCGTCACCACTTACCAACACGGCTGCACATCGAACCGGAAAATTATTATCCGGACGTAGTCGACCGCAATCCAACACCTGACATTTGCCAAAGTAGAGAGGGGAAGTGATCGTCCCTGCTCGTGTACCCCGAAAGGTTTTAACTGTTCCGCACCCCGCTTACCTACTTACCGCCTTTCCTCGTGAACATTGCCCTCGATGACGTTAGTGTCACTTTTTCCCTGCGTCACGTGGCCGCCACTAAAGGCTTTATTATATTCCGACGTTGATTGTGGCGAACGTAGCGTGGCGCAGAACGTGGACCTTCCATTGGCCGGCGAGCAGGAACTCGATATCTGCGACCAATCAGAATCGGTGTCCGCTGCGCTATACGCCACATTTGCTGCGCTGGACATCGGAGTATAAGCGAGCCTTGAAGGTCCTTCTCCTAGATGACTTTTAGTAGCACTCCCATTCGAGGGTTCCGGTGGTACACTTTCGCTTGCAGCATTCCACGGGCCGGAAACTAGAGTTATTAGGCAGTTTTAGCGTATAGCGTTTCCGTATGGAGCGGCATTGCTGCCGGGCGTTCGCGCTGCGCATTCGAAGCGTGCTCTTGAGTGCGCGCTGGAGTGTTGCTTTGCGCAGAGTAGTCTGCAGGTAACGCTATGCTAAACCTGCTTGTTGACTTTGTCGGCTCTGACAATGCACGTACGTGCACGGAGCAGAAATAACTTCCCTGCCGTCATCGCTGAAAGCCAGTTTTAGAAGCAGTTGTGAGAAAAATAACTGAAACGCTGGTTCAGAGGGCGAGACAGTGTTGGGCGTCCACTGCTCCGATGGAGGTCGAACAAACGCCGTCGACCACACTACCCACAAGCGCCATCCCTGACCGATATCACCTAGAAGGCAAGACCTGCTCATCACGTCATCGTTTGTGAATTCCTGACCCGCCGCAAGCGGCGAACAGGTTGAAGCTCGACGAAATACGCCACAAAGCGGCAGTCGCGTGCATCTTGGCGTCGCAGTGTGCTATGCGGATTTCAAGTTCGTCGCTTCTTTGCAAGGGTCGTGGTGACGTCAGTACGCCGAGCTCCGATTGGCTCTGATTGGAAGGACAGTAGGTAACCTCAAGTCAGCTTGCTTCGAGTTCTACCACGTCTCCTTCAATCATAGCCAATCAGAGATTGGCGTTCTGACGTCACCACAACCCCTGCAGACGAAGAAGACGGACTTGATCTCCGCCAAGCGTCGCACTCGTTGTGAGAAGCCACGAGACGCGCTGGTGCTGACGCTGATGTACGCTAGGTGGCGCTGCGTATATCCCCTAGTGATGACGTTGAGGGTGGCCTTGTCTTCTTGGTGGTATCGGCCTGACCCACCGGGGCCTGAGCGAAAACCAATACGAGTAGAAATGGAGAAAGAGGAAGTTATGGGAGCGCACGGGGACGTCGGAACACCGAGCTCTGGTTGGATTGATTAGTGGGGTACGCGCAAAGTGATGTCTCTACTCAATCTTCGACGCTCAATAAACGCCGAACGACGGCGTCTGGTTTTGGCATTCACGTTTGAAAGCGTTCGAACAGCTAGGGGAGACAAAGGCAGGCAGCTTTGCGTCCACACACTAATCATTCACACCAGAACTTGGGGTTCAAACGTCCCCAGCCGCTCTCATCTCCTAGTATCCCTTAATTTCTACCCGAGGAGCCCACAATCGGCTCCGACCTGGGCGTCCAGCTGTGAAGACTGAACTACATGGGAAACATGGAAGGTTCCGTGGCTTGTTGGGGACCAGTTTCCAGTGACTCTGTATACTACAGGAGAGTTGAATCTTAGTCTTTTACATACTAGACTCTCAAAACATATGGGACTTCATTTTGTTAAAATTTTCTCTTTAATAAAACTACTCTCTCGTCAACTAGCAGACAACGGCAAAGTTACTTTCTCGTCTCTAGCAGATAATATCACATATTGTAATTACCTTCCAGGCAGCACGCCAGAGAAACACGTAACTTTGTCCGAGTCTGACAATCCTAGGCGCCTAACTTGAGCCAAATACGGACTTGTTCCAAGGCGCTCGTTAGTATCAAGTAATCTTTCTTTTTTGTGGATTTTCTTTGGGGCGCCACATAATTGTCAAAGTGCCAGACCCCGGACAAAAACGTCACACATCAGCCGAACATCCAGCAGTGAAACCCAATTCTACTACTTGTTTGGCGATTCCGCCCAACCAGAAATGAAACCTAACTCTGGCACTTGTTTGGGAAATTTAGGCACAAAATTTCCGGATGACAGCCAAACTACCAGGCAGGGAAACCTAACTTTGGAACTTGTTTGGTTATTTAGGGCCAAGACACCCAGGCTTGGGTCGTAAAAGGTCATGTATGTCTTTATCGTGGCCTCTGTGGGCTTTTCATGGCGCTTTATTTTCAAAGGAAAACCAAATATTTGCCCACAAAACTGCCCTACCTAAGCTTGCCATCAGAAATGGTTTTAAGCTTGGAAGCTTGTAAAGTAAGCTAAAGAGTTAAAGAGTCAGTCTAAAAGATTGAATATTTTATTTCGCATCTTGGAAAAGCTCTCATTCGCAGGTATTGTTCACATTCAAATTAAATTAGATTGTTGGAATCTGCAAGAGCTAGATCTATCTGAGAATTGTTTTTCTTTTTTATAGAACAGCGGATGCAAGGTAGGAAACAAATAAAACAAAAGGGAGGAAGGTCTCCATTTGCAAGGCCGAAGACCCCGCAATTCTGTCTTCTGTCGTCAGGTGATTATTTAGATCTGTCTTCTGATTTTTCGTTGGTTTGGAAGGCCGCGGAAGTTGACTTTTTCCAGGTTCACTGAAACAATTACATTAAAACTTTTCAATGATTAAGCGCACGCGTAAACCGCTCAATAGAGTAACATGCATTTGGTTTGCTTCACAAATAATATTAGTGTTCTGGGATATTATTCTTAATATTATTTTATAATAATAATAATATTAATAATATTAATAAATCTTTTAAAGTGCCCAAAAAGCCACAATGGTTATAGATTGGTTCACTTGCAGAAAAACGCCATAAGAAACAAATATATACAGAATCACATCGAAAACACGCTAATACAAATATAGGACTAAACACACAAGTATAAATTATTTAGTCAATAGCGCTATTTGTAACCTTATGTCGAGAAGCTAAGTCGCGAGCCTCCCTTTTCTTAGACAGAAGTGAGATAGAATGTTTTTGTAGCAAATATTCAGTCATAATAAATGTGCCGTTCTAAATACCTGTCATAAAGTATACAAATATTTTTTAACATGGTCATCATTCAAGCTTGTGTTTATGATTGTGAATTCTCTATCACTGACGGAAATTCAAGTCGCGATCTTGCTAAAAAGTTGAAAAGATGAATGAAACAATAGGTGTTCCTACAATTTAAAGACGAGCGTGAAACAATAACCAATATTCTCTTCTCGCCACCCCCAATAAAATTTACATGATTTTTACATGTTGAGGCACTATCTATACACACGCCAAGCTATTTCACGAGAGAGACGCGCTGCACATGCATTCAATGAAGATTAAATGTGTAGTCAACAATAGCATGACGTCGGAACATCGAAAGCACTTTACTTTTTGTAGCGTCCTGAAGCAACGATACTGTTTGCACCACAGAATCATACGTAATACATGGGATTGTAGAAATATTGAAGTCTTCTGTGGACTGAGTTGCTTAAAAAATCTAAATATCATCGGCAAAAAGGAGCATCTCAGAACTTTCAACATGTGTTTGATTTTTTTTAACTGTAGTTCTTTTTTTCAGCCAACCTTAATGGTCGGTCCGTAACCGCTACACGATCTTGAAAAGAAATCTCAATTGGTGACAGCAAGTGCACACCGGCCACCGGCGTGGAAGCCGAGCGCGCTGCTGACTGAGCTACGGACCCAACACGCAGTAACTGGAGGAGCAGAAGCGGGTGGTGTGAGAAAGCGGGCAGAGCGGAGAGGGGTGGAAAAGGTAAGAAAGCAAGGAGCAGAAGCAAGTGATACAGGAAGAGCGCGGGGAACGAAAAGCCGAAAAGGGCAGGACAGCGCGCTTCCCCTCTCTTGGTGACCCAGAAAATTAAGCGAAATGTTTTGTATCCGGGTGGTGCTGAACGGAATCGCGCGCAGCCTCAGGAAGAGACAATGATGTGGCATAATCTGTTTCCATAGGAAACACTGCCCTATGAATCAGCCGAACTAAGAGCACCACACATCCCAGGCACTTAAAAACTAGGGCTAATCCTGCCCTACGCACCACCCATCCCACAAAACTACCGGATTTAAACGCGTTTCGCAGAATGACCAAACATGCAGTAAATTTTGTTTAATAATATATGTAATTTTCAAAGCACATTAACTTGAGCTTTGGTTGAGAGCTATGTCCAGTCCTAATTTTGCAAGGTAAGTTGTTTACCTAATTATTTTATTGATGAGAATCATTTAAACACATTTTAAAATTTTAGAACGGATAATAAAATCAGCGTTTACGGCGCATAGTGTAAAGCAATAAAAACCTTGCTTCCGGGAATTCGTCTTCAGATAGATTTACGTCTATCCATTTTAAAATTTACGTACAATACAGATCCTGCTTCTAGTAATGGTGGCCCGCAGATTTTAATGTACATGATTTTTCGGAAGGCAGCACTTTCAGTTGCGGTTGTGACCCACCAAGGGAAATCAAATTCTATCCGCGGGACGAAATTCGAAACTTAATCGTGAAATTTCTATTTCAATATTGGCATCCTAGGTTGAGATCTTCGGTAATCGCTTTTAGGTTTCGTCTTTGACAGGTTGTCGTGACGGAAGAGCGTGTTCTGTGTCGTTTCTCCGCTCCACTTCTATGGGATGATGAACCTTGTAGGAGCACGAATCCTAGTTCAGGAGAGTATGAAACTGCTCAGTGCACGAGCTGTAACCCTCTTAGAAAGCTCCGTGCGTCTTCTTTCTGGCGGAGCAGTCGAAAAGCCAGTCACTGCAATCTACAGAAGCGGTGCTTGAGGAGGCTAAAAGTGTGTTTGCACCTAAAAATAAAATTTGCGATCTGCCACTGAACTGACCCTGTTACGCGTATTACGTACCCGTTTTTCCGTCGTGCTCAGCATCACGTATGAGGCTTTTTATTCAATACTTTGTTTCATCTTAAGTCCAGACGCAGCCGACGCTACGAGCTGATCAAACGAATAAGACCAAGTCAAAAGCGCACCATCATAGAGTTCGTCGTATTTATGTACATGTTTTATCATCGTTGAACCAATCATAAACAGAAAAACCCTTGTGACCAGCGCTTTCCACGCTTCTTGATTGGTCCCATTACCTCATAGCGTCGGAAGTACGGACTCATTTTAATGCGAAAGAATTAACTGTCCCATGGAGCAAAGCCGGCGTTGTCTGTAACTGTTGTCTGTACCGGTCTGTAGCGGAAAAACGTCACCTTAATTCCCGTTCCCGATAAAACACACAACAGAAACAAATTTTTTTCGTACATTTCGGTTTGGGTGGGAATTGAACCCGTGCCTCCAGGGTTCTAGACGACGAGCACACTTTCCCGACGCCACGGCGACTCCACGGTACCGCATGACTAAAGCTGCGCCTAGTGCGTGTGTCATGCTTTCGCATTCCCACAGGTAAGCAGTCTGAAGTGTCCCTGCCGAATTTTTTTCGTCCTTGCCATTGGCCGAGCACCTTACGTAGATCGCAGTCATTCGCTCTCTCTCTGCTCTGCAGAGCGATTAGACGCAAAAGACTGCACACTGAGGAATGCTTTGCTTGCAGATAATCACGACCTCTTTTCTTTAAATAACTAAATAAAGATTTAAGCTATTCGTGCCGATGCAGCCTGATTAGTTTTGGTTCCTTGACGAGATTAAAGGTATTTGTAATCAGAACATCAAGTGGACAAATATTAGAGTGCCAGCAGCCTTCTGAATTTGAACTGCTCCACTCTTTTCCAGCTTTAAACTTCTTAGATTTCCTATCCGCATCCAACACAAATGCGTAGCAAAGCAGACTGGCATTTAGTCTGCTATCCGCTAAATTTGATTAAACTTCAATGGCTTACATCTGCCTTTATTTAAGACTAAGAGAGAGTATCATTGAATGACCCCGCGCGCTTATGTAACTCGGCGTTTTTTGTTTCTGTTTTTTTAAATTTTGCCACGCGCTCATTGCATTTGTTTTGCTCCGAGAAGGCGGTATTCCTACTAAATGCTAAGCGTGTTTACGTATTATGTGATTCAAAGTTTATAGGGAATTACGCAACTGCAACCATATTATAGTTGCACATATATAACACAGCTCACCATGTGTTGCACCATACGATTTAAGTTGAAATAACTAAAAGATGTGTTCTAGCTTTTCGTTCAAAGGCGCTTCCGGAGAAATGCTCACTCACAAAGTAAAGACCGCTGAAACTCACTAAAAAGACTATGGGAAAGTTAGGTGCCTCTTAAAGTTTTAAATATTATAGGTAGAAAATGTGGCTTTGGAATAAAATGAAATATGTAAGTATCAAATGTAATTTAAGATCTTTGACGTTTTCATTTTGTTTAGATTAAAAAAATTCGCCTATGCGCATTTGATAAAACTACGTAATCATTTTAGGACGCTATAGGTTTCATATATACAAAATCTTGGCTACGTGTTGTTTTACGGCGTTTCATTGCAAGTTTAATTCACCTAGAAACCACTTAAAGAAATAATTCAAAGTTTTGCAACTTTCATAAATCTAACCTTTCAATAATTGAAAGTGTATTGTCCATATTCAGCATGGTATACGAAGCTGGTAAGAAGAACTTTGAAAAAAAAACAAATAACTCGAAGCTGCAGGTCTGGAGCCGTCGGCTTCCAGACGACGCCGACCGACGTTTTCCCAACAGAGTTATGGCGAATTCAGGTGGTCATTCCTCGGCGAGAACGAGCCGGCACAACCGGCAACCAGAAACGCGCCGGCGGCACATCACGTGATCTTCACCACCCGAACACAAAACGCCAGACGGTAACAGTTAACTTCCTCTTGGCCGCGCGACACCGCTAGCGAGAGCCTGTCGCCGCCGTCACCCATGTGCCAACGACTTGGATTGACTCGAGTAGCGGCTGCTAAAGTGACTTCATATCAGTTTCGTTCTTTCGTTCAGTTTTTTCTCACTGACCTTCTCTCCCATTTCGGAAGTGACGACACCGGATTCAGTCTGGCGCCTACTCGCCCGGCCGTTCGGAGCTCGGGCGGAAAAAGCGCCGGAAAGTTGCCGGTGCTTGCCGGGGAACCACCACCCGAACGGTGCGCGCCGGCCGGAAACTGACCACGCGAACACTATTGCCGGTTTTACGGCAAAAGAAGTTGCCGACGATTGACCACCCGAATTCGCCATTTGCGGCACAAAGTGTCATAGCCAACACGGGTTGCGATTTTCAGTCCTTTAGAGGGGGCGCACCTCAGAGCCCCATAGAGAATACATGAGGTTTTTCGCCAACTTAAAAAAATTCTCACTTAATAACGGCTGCGCGGATCTGCTTGAAAATTTCGGCTTTAAAGACATTGAGGCATTATCGAGACATTCAATGGAACAAATGTTTTATTATAAATTTGATTATATTCTTTAAAAAATCATGAAAATGGTCAAAATCGGCTAATTCGGCACTCTTACGTTCGGAGCGAATTTACAAAATTATTTCAATGCAAACGAAAAAAGTATTTCATTGAATGTCTTCTAAATTTATTACGGAATCGAATAATATCAAAATTATTCACGTAAGTCGATCTGTTCCGTAACTACAGCGAATATAAAGAACCAAGGTGTCGGTGCTTGTTTTCGTTGTTTTTAAGGTACCTCTCTCTCCCGTGAGGTGGCGCTCGCTGTCCACGAAATGCGAAATCGTCCTTTCGGCGATCGGCCGGATTGGCACTGTGCAAGGTGTTCTTCCGCGCGCGCCTAGGGAGCCTTCATGTGCGCTTTACGCGCGCCCGTATCCTGTTTCATTCTGCACGCCGAAGCGTCAGTGTGCGTGTCTCGCTTTCCTGGTTATCGGTAAATAGATCTGCGTGTTTTTTTTTGTTTTTTTTTGACACAAAGTTTTATTTTATTGTTATCTTTCACACTAACGTCCTTCGCCCTTGGGGTCGTGGAAATCGGAGATGAAACGTGCACAGAGTAGATCGTTCTTTGCCTCCTTTATATTTTTCACGGACGTCCTGCGACCTCCGTACGGTTCGTGGTCACCGCAATCTGACGCGAGGAAAAACGGGTCGCCTGCTCTGTAGCCAGGGTATTTCTAGGGGAGGGTGATAACTCGCTGTTCTTCTGGAAATTCACATATTGCCCAAAAAGGTGGCATGGGTAATGATTAGGGTATGTTTTTCCGGTGTTTATTTTTGACCAAAAATCGGCGCATGTTTTTCGACGCTTACTTTTTAAACACCAGTGTATTATGGTTGAACGTCTCGTGATGACGCTAAAAAGCGTTGATAGCAGAGGAAGAAAAATGCGATTAGACAAGAACATTTCGAATTTCCAATTCTATTTACATATTTCATACGCTTTTCTTCTCGTGGGAGCATCTATCCCGACGAAAAATGCCTAAGTCATTGAGCTGTGAACGCATACGCAGTGTACAATCGTTTGGCCTAGAGAGCTATTGCGCACGCTCGAACGCGCTTCACAGCCCAGTAGACAAAGTTGGTGGCACCCAGAAGGCGAGTTTTGGAATGGTCTGTAGTGGGCAGAAGAAACAAATAACAATCAACGCATCTCAGTTCCCCAAGCGAAGAGGCGCGTTTCTAAGGTCAATGGTTCCGGACGACACTAATGTTGTTGGCGTTGTCTTCCAAGAACCACACCGACCTCTGAATAGGCACTGGAAGGATGGAGGATCAACGAGATAACATGTTTCACGAACTTCTACAGAGGAGGCGTTTCGAAGAAACTAGCCGTCGCTGGGGCGGGAACATTCACCGACTTGAGTGTTTTAGTTTTACCCAGGCCGAATATTTCCAACCACCGGAGTTTTTCGGCTGTAACCAATTTTGTATTTTCGTCACCGGCGGATGTTTATCAACTCAGAATATTAAAGTTCATCCTGAAAATTGTTTTTTTTTCATTGGTGAATAGAGGTGATTTGTTCAGTTCAAAACTTCGCATTACCAAAATAACAAACATCGAAATGCTGAACACCGGATGATGAAGTTGCTAAAAGGCCAAAGCGCCAGAAGGCAACCCCAAAACGTATTTTTGTAGGGGAAACTGGACTAGGGCAAGAAAGAAGGGAGAATGGAAGGGCTGAGAAGGGAAAGGGGGTTCGGAAGAATAGAGCGAAGAGAATAGGGAGTTTCAGCAGATCGTTTCCGCAACCCGCTAAGCGCCGGTTTAGCTCTGCGTAATCCGCCATGAGACCTTGAACTATACAGAAAAGACTGGAGGCGTGAATGCTCAGTTGCGGCGCCTTCTTTGGGGATACCGATACAGAGGAGAAAAACGGCCTGCTAAATCTCGCTACCTCCAAAGCTGACCGGTAACGTCACGCAGAGGAAACGGCGGCCAAACGTTCCGCGCGTAGAAAATCAACTTCCTTTCGAGATACGCTCATGAAGGTGGTGCATATGTTATGTTTGCAGCGACGCATAGCAAACGCCTCAACGATCGCGATTCCTTTCAAACCCTGACCTACGCAAATGATCATCTGCAACGCGGTCAAACCGATAAGTCGTTTTTGTTCGCACTGCGGTTTATCGGTTTCCCGAAGTTAGCACAAAGAAGTTCAAAGTGGGGAGTTTTTGTGTGCCTAACAGAAAACGAAGCACCCTAAACATTCCATAGCTTCGCTTGGTGGAGTGGCCTACTAATCCTTGGGGTCTCGTGCCTAGTTGTTCTGAAAACGGGGAGAAAAGAAAAGAAGAAACTCTTGAATGTTTTTGTTTAGACCTGAGTGACACCCCCAACCCCTTTCGTAACAAGAGTCGTAACAAATTTCTACCTCTCTCCTATATATGTGGCCTCGTAGGACCGCCAAGCTCGTCAAATAACCCCAGCGAAGCACAAGAAACCGCTCTCTTGCGGCATCGCAAAAATATTCCGTAATATAATTCGTACATTCGTTACTTTCACAACACCATATCGTACCTCGTATTTTATCATTTCCTCGTTCATATTTCTTTCTGCGCATTATGGTTGTTATGGCGACAGTTGCGACTTCACTCTCGATTTCGACCGTTAGCTGAGAGCAGAAACTCAAAAATTGGTGTGGGTAATGACTCAGGATATTGCAGTGCGTCCCGAGATTTATGTCTTTATATAGTAAATAGATTTGTTTTGTGGAGTTAGCAACCCACCGCAGTTCTCCAGCCGTGATGTTTTTGGATTTCCGCCATGCAGTGAGGGAAAAATGTGACTTTGGTTACCGCGTCTAGTTCGAGGCCAGCGGGGCAAAGACAGCAGCGGATAGTGGGGAATTGCGGACGCTGACATCGTCGGTCCCAAGATACACAACGAGGCGAAGCGCGCTCGCTTTGCATCTACGCTTTGCCTTTGTTCAACTGTTCGTCAGCGTGAGTTGTTTTTGATAAAATGATTTTCGCCGGTTGTTTCTGCGGAAATAAAGCAAAAGGACACTAAATATTGTCATTGCAAATGATGTTTTACCAGCCTTTGCGTTTATGACAGAGAAAACTTGCTATTTTGTCTTACCGGGACCGACGATGTCTGCTTCCGTGTATTGCCATTTCGAGGCGACTGCAAAGCCTGGGAAGATGCTGGGCCTTTTCCTCGATATTATTATATGATCTCTATGTTCGATGTAGACCGTCTCGATGCTCGTAAGAGCCCATCAATGCAAAGTCCTACTCCTCTCCCGCCTGGCTCTGTAAAACTACCGAGCTCGTCAAATACCACAAAAAAGTGGGAGCGTTCAAATACCACAAACAAAGTGGGAGCATCAGTTCTTCTGAAAAAGCTCCTTCAATAGATCTAGAAGCCTTGTCTATATTATATTATTTTCAACCGCATATAAACGCGACGTTCCACTTGTAAAACTTCCAACAAGTGAAAAATGTACGATCCATGGCATCCGTCGTATATTCATTACTTTCATAACATCGTGGCACCTCGTATCCTAATCTTTCCTCGTTCATATGTTTCTTTTCGCATTACGGTTGTTACGGCGTCAAATAAAAAAGACGCAACAGTTATTTAATTACATGCACGAAGTAAGTAATCTAAAAACGTACAATCTGTGGTTTCAGTCCACCTAAGCTTATGAGTCCACCATGTCATCTGTTGAAACAAAGAAAAGTCATTGCCAAAATGATTAGAATAGAAAGTGAGTATAACGTGGGTATCTTCCAGCAAACGTTCGCGCGCCTTCAATACGATTTCTCAATGAATCGCCACTGTGCCTCTTGGACACACTTTGGGGACCAACACATGTTTACGTCGCTGCCCGAAATCTTGAATCAGCGTGTAATGCTGCACCACAATAAAATGCAGAACGGACTCTATAGACTGGTTCACACAGTTGCGTTCAGTTCCGCTCGAGTACGACGCGTGCCTTTCAAGCTCAGGCATGTCTATGCTCGACGCAACTGTAGCCATAGCAACCTCTGGTTGTAAGCAGGTGTCAAGTGGTTGCAGTCGCAGTCAAACGAAAATGTGTGAACCAGCCTTCAATCGCTCCCAACCGCGTAAGCAAAATCAAAAACGAAAAAAAAATGGGAGTGGAGCGATTAGTGGGATTCATCCGATGGAAATGCGTGAGCATTAGTTCCTCCTTACCCCCTTCGCGTCACGTAACACGAAATCATGTAACCCTACGTGATAACGTGACACGAAAACGTCATCTTACGTGATCGCCTGATACGAACTGACGTCATCTTACGTGATCACGTGACACAAACACGTCATCTTACGTGATCTCGTTACAGGAAATGACGTCATCTTACGTGCTCACGTTATACGAAATGACGTAAGCTTACGTGATCACGTGACGCGTCATCTTACGTGATCACGTAACACGTCATCTTGTAAGTCAACCTCTCTCCACAGCAGCGCGCTCCGCACTTCCCGGGCCCGTGCAGTGCTGTAGTCGAAAGCAAGCTCCCTATGGCAAGCGAAAGCTTCTGAAATCCCACATTGAGAACACTCGTAAGCGACCGTCTGTGGAAGCTTCGCACGTTGAGGTTTTTGGTGAGATCGAGCCATCATGTTCCATTAACTATTGGTGAAGTTATCGTTCAATGAAGCCCTAAAAAAATATGAATGTAGTTGGTATAGACATCAAGATCTAATCACAAATGCGGTTTGACGTCGTTTAATTCACGTGTATATACAAGTGCAGCAATAAATGAGTTATTGGTGCATACATGTTTAAAGAAAGTGTTTGTTATTCGACATAGGCCGTTGGGAGAAGGATGTGTTCAGATTTTTCTTTATGAGCGCAAGTACACTTGAAGCAATAAATAGTGACGATTTCGTCGTCCCAGTGGTGAGCAGGTGATTTCTTGCTAAAAAAAATAATGACATTTCACAAACCAAGTTTTGTGACAATGCTTTTCCAATGTCTGGCCACTATTTCGGAAACCCTTCAGTCTAAACGAGTATACTTCTGTTTGTTTTTGCTAGCTTAGGAGGGGGTCACAGAGCCTATATTTTTATCTTCCTCCAGGACAGACGTACAGAGTCATACCGCAACACGCGTCTGTGGAACACACAGAGCTATCGCTCTCCTGTTGGCGGGACAGTAGCAGACGACACAACGTAGCTCCGTAGTTTATCGAGAACACGGCTTTTTGCCCTCGCCCACGCAGCCTCCGTGACGAGGGCAGGGGCGTGGTCGTGCAGCCGCGGCCCGTAGCGCAACCGTTCAGACTAGGGAAATGGTCTTGAAGAACCGAGAAATGGTATCTTGTATGTAATAATCACATGTCGTTAGTATGTTCTACTAGCTAAACCAAATAAATATTTGCAGCTTGTGAGAATATGTTTGCGTGACGATTTACCGTTCGCACTCCTGACGGATGTTAGCGAATCATTCATCTTCGTGGCTCGCAGTTATCGGTACCCCCTCGAAATGACTTCACCATATTTTTTTTTTTTTTGCTTGCAGGGCATTGTAAAAATTACAAACACGCGAGAGAAAAATCCTATTGAGTACGCGTGATTTTGAGCTTCGCAGCCCTAAAGATGCCCGATAAATGTCGTCCAGCTTGGGGAGAAACTAATCCTTTCTGTTGGAAGTTTGACTAGCGTATGCTGGCAGCTCGTTTCCTGTCTGTTTTGTCTATACTACGTTTCACCGTAACTTGGCAGACTTCAAAGGCCAGAGCTGCTGTGAGGGAACCACAGACACGGAGCAAAGTACGTGACAGCTACTTTTAGGAGCAGTTCTATGGCGCCATGGAGCGCGTATCCGACTGGTGTGTCTAGCGTCCTATGCTGACCATACATCAAAAGTGGTCCCGAAGGGGCACCAAATGACGTCACAGATGCCGGAGTCTCATGCTGGTGCATGTCGCGATCCTGGTGATTCATCGTAGAAACGCTGGCGAAAAGCACAAGCGAACGCAAGTGTCACTGTCGTCATGGCGTCCCAACGAAAAGCAATTATGCAACTTGGACGTTTTTGTAATTTGGTACTTAAAATAACTGTATATTTTTTTAAGAAAGTGAAGACATCATAATTAAATAGGAACTTCCATGCTAAAACATGCAGTGCGAAGTGAAGACAACTACTTTGTTTTTAATGTCCACGAAAAAGAGGCTATGCAGCATCGATCGTACCGTTTTTTTCCCCGCACATTATGTGATGTTTTCTAACACGAAATTACCGACGTAAAAGCGCTGTGGAGACGACATGAAAAACATAATTTTGAAGGGAACCGAGTTTTGTAGTGGAACGGAAAAAAATAAATAATTAACGATTTTTTATGGTAAACACTTTACCTGTAAGTAGAACTTCAACCAAGTAACGGTTACGCGCTTTCATGCCCATTTCAACGAAGTTGGGAGAACGATGTATTGCGTCTTGTGAATACACATGTGGAGCAGCATGTTTATGTTAGAGGCATTGTGTTTAATCGCTGCGCAATACTTGCCAAAATAAAATATTATTTGAGCAGTCTCAACCGTTTCCGTCTACGTGTGCTACGAATTTAGCAACTCCGTTCGTAGAAGAAGTGATGTGGAAATGGCGTGCCCTTGATGATACGATTGTGATTATGAAATAAAATGTTCAATCAACCTATAATTGCGACCTGTCCGGTCGCCTGGGACTCGGACAACTAATATCGTTCTCTGAAAAGTCCATTCTAATATTTACAAGTTTTGTGGAGTTCATCGAGCGAATAAAAATGTTCCAACAATGAGCTAGACCTACACGAGTTCCCGAATCTGACACAGCGCTTTTGAATGTGTTTACTTGTGTGCAAATATTCGTCTAACAGTTTTTCAACGTTGGAAAGCATCGGAATGACTCAGAATAACTGCGGAGTTGATAATCGGGGAAGATAAGACGGAGACTTTGGTACTTGGGGAAAACGGACCGTGGGCACTTGAGACAGGGGAACTGCCGCGGGACAAACGTGCTACGATCGCACACCCTTCCAAGGTCATCGCTTGGGCCACTGCGGGCGTCCAAAAAAACCTTTCTTTTCTTCTTTTTTTAGGGGGGGGGGGGTGTAGGCGCTGATTGTCTTCCTCCTTTGTGGCTTTTGACAGACGCACAACGAGATTGGCAGAACAAGCAGGGGATTCATTTTTTTTTCGATGGATGCGTTCTGTCTATGTCATAGCCCTCCTCTATACGGAGAAAGCCTGGCACATCGACGGCGGAGCCATAGGGCGCGCGGCCGCAGAAAAAGGAGAGGAGGAGCGCGCGAAGCGGTGACCAATATCGTAGCGCAGAGCAGAAAGGGTAGAGATAGACTGCGAGCGCTTGGGTCATGAGCGGCCGCTCCCCGAACCACGTTTGTTTTTGTGTTTTCGTCACCGTCGTTTTCGTACTCCGGGAGAAACGGCTGCGGCGACGGCGGCGATTCGGAAAGGGCGCTGGCAACAATGCACGATGCCGGCGGCATTGCCGGCGGCGTCGGCAGAGTTACCGGCGTGCCAGCGGAGTGCGCCGTCGTCGGACCATCGTGTCGTGCCGCGGAAGAACCAAACAGCTTTGACTGAGTAGTTTCGACGCCCAGGTGCTGAGGACCATCATTTCAGTTGGAGTGTCCGATTAGCCACATTTCGAACGTCGCGTTTATGAGCTTCAACTGGACTACAGGCGCAACAATGTAAACAGTTCGTAATGTAGTAGTAAATATGTTTATTGTGGACGCTGCTACCGCTCGAGCCTCCGTTGAGTAAGCGACGAAGACTGATAAGGTAGGCTAATTACAAAAGTGAACACGTAAATGACAGGTGCAGACATCTACACTGTGTGCATGTCTGTCCGTGTCCTTCACGTTTTATCTTTCGTCCTTAGCACTAAAACGCGAGTTGCTCTCGTTTCTCACGGAAGCTAAAGTTGCGTATCATATTACTTGGTTTCACCTCGTGTGCGAGCTAAACCAAAGCTAGAAGCGCGAGCCCAGCGCTTTTGCGTTACTGCATCGCACACACGCTCGAGCAAAGCAGCAATGCACAAAGCGTTGATCTCTGCGCCTATATTCATTTAGTCCTATGTGGGAGCGAAGGCGAAGCTATAAGCATGAGAGGATAGCCCGCGGAAAAGCATTAACTGGATAAGTGCGCGTGCAAAGCAGCGAACGTATGAGTGCTCGGCTCGCACGCCTAGCACTGCCTTCGCTCGCACGTAAAATCAAACGAAGTATATCCTTGACTTCGTTCAAACCTAAGGTGAAACGAGTATATGGCCCATGAATCGCCGAACGCTCCAAGCACCAGATACCGACCTTTCCGGGCAGTTCGTCGCACAACCTCCAACGCAAACGAAAGCGACGCCTCGGGACCGCTGCGGAGATGCGGATGCAGGACGGCGAAGGGGAAGGGTTGACGTTGACTTTCTCTTCTCCGCGATTTCGAAAAAAGAGAGGAAAAAAAAGAAGACTGTTTCCGCGTTTGGCCGCTCGCTCTTGTGTGCCGCTAGCAGTCTAGCTTCCTCCGATCCCGATTCCCCGCCCTCCCCCTCCTTCTTTCGGCGGCCACTTTTTCGCGACATGCAGGCTTTCTCCGTATAGAGGAGGCTATGTCTATGTATGCGAACATGATTTTTTTTTCCTTTTAGTAGTTAGTTGTCCTTGCCTTGACTCGGGTCCCAGTGGGTGCGTTGTCGTTGTATGCCCACTATTTTTTTTTAGTTTATGATAGTTTTTGCGCTAATAGATAAAAAAAAAATTGTGCCTAAAAAAAAACAAAAAAAACGTTTTTTTTTTTTTTTTTTATTAGGAGCGTTTTCAAAGCCCGAAGCACCTCGCCTTCGTTCCCGTGACATGTCGCTCGCTTTCGCGTAGCACCCCTCAATCCTGAAAGCCACCGTGTTTTTCAGGGAAGAAAGCGATTTTAGGTGCGAGCAGTGTTTCCAAAGGTGCAGGATTGAGAGCGTAACCCAAGCACTTGATGAGAAGAGGAAGGCGGAGCTCTCTTCTTATCGGGACTCTCTTTTATGGGTCTCCACGTCGCGATTGTCCTACAAAATCAACTTTCATTTATTTCTCGCTCGTGGCTTCCAAGTACTGTGCGCTACTATTGAGATAGGGTATAGTAATAGCTGATTAATACGATGCATATTTCTAACGCACAATAGTTTTGCGAAATCAAGGTTTCGCTCAAATGGATAACTCACACGTACAGTTCGACGCGCAATACCTTTGACGTATTGACTCGCGAGAGATGCCCCCAACACGTCTGAGTCTGGCGGTGTTCCAGACCCAACATCTAAATTTTGTTGCCTTACTTGTTACTATTTCGCGCGCATTTTGCGCCATATCAAAATGAAAGCGCATGACAAAAGTGGCGCTCGTTTTCCGCTCGATGGAAATTTCACGCCAGCTCGTTGTCTTCGCTGGTACCTTGAGCGTTTCCCAGCGATGCGGAGCGTTCAACATGAAAAAAGGTACGATGGCATCCTTCGTACACTCATTACTTCTATAACACCGAGCCGCCTCGTATCCTTTTGTTTTTCTTTCAAAGTACTAATTTCTTTCTGTGCATTACGGATGTTACGACGCTAAGTCGAACTTAAGCTAAGATCAAGGAAGAGCCAGTTTAAATCAGGAAAATATAATTAACACTGTAGCAAAGTAAATCCATCATATCGATCGGAAATACGATTTGACACATTCCATCTGAACACATACCGTGTGTGCACAGCGAATGCAATACCGAGTCAGCGTGCAAAACGCCGCCACACTACGCTACCATAACATCTAAGCGCTTTTTGCATAGCACCGAGCACCGAAAAAGAGAAAAGAGTTATTCATTCACGTAAACGAAGCAAATTTATTTAAAGCCCGGACACTCCGTACGTTCAGTCTGCCTAAGGTTATCAATAGACTCGACCATGTCATTTGTCGAAACAGATAAAAGACGTTGGCAAAAATGATTAGACTGAATAAGTGAATCTAACGCACGTATTTTACCAACCGACGGTCGCGCGCCTTCAATACCATTTCCAATTGTCACTGCGCACCTTGGACACACTTTGGGGAGCAAAACATATTTACATCGCCGCCCGAGGTCTTCATTGAACGTGTAGTGCTGACCAAAATAAAACGCTAACCTGACTCTCAATCGCTCGCCGCAAAGGACGATTTCGAAAAGGCGGTACTGTACGTCACTTGAGATAGAACACCCAAGCTATAGAAACGAGCGTCGTAAAAAAGGGGACCGACATTTTTATTCCTACCTCCGAACAGAAACGAGCGTCACCCACTGCATCAACCAGCAGAGAGGCCGGACTCGGCCACCGCGCGTATTATCACTGAAGTCCGATGCAATGCACACTGAGCTGACTGACCACAGACATATCAAGCGCGCGCGAGGGAGGGAGAAGCTTCCTCCGCCGGGAGAACACGACACATTTCGGGGATCTATTTCACGCAGCGGATAACGCGGGCCTTTTCACACTCCGATACTGGCGCCATCTACAAGTCGCGCGTTCAACCATGTCGCGAGCCGCGCGCCATCTGGTGGCTGAAACGGACGAATAAATAGAGGTACCGCGCCCTCTTAAAGGGGGCGCGTTTTTACTATAGCTGGTTGCACACAAAAAGAAACATAAATGAAACATTAAAACCGTAAGCGCAATATCCGCCTTGACCTTGCGCGACACATGTAATACCTAAGATATTATATCGAAATAGCTCGTCGTATATCTAGAATGAAAGGATGAGAACTGTGGGATTCCTCATCATATTCAAATAATAGCCAATAATATAGTCAAGGTCTCCACACTCGTGGTTGTAATGTAACTGACAAGCAAACAAGGAAATGTTTTATCAACTCTGCTACTCACCTTCTGAAAAGAAACGGTCTCCAAAGTTCACAGGTTTTGCGACGCGGGAAGTAGCCCTTCGTGTAGTTACTTGGTCGCAAGTAAAGCAGCTGAGGGCTCTCGGTAGTGTACAGGGGCCAGTCAAATCCAGGCAGAGGTATCGACGGCCTTCTGTATAAGTTGGAAGTGGGGAATTCATAGACACAAGAGCATGAAGCGATGCAATCGAAGTTAATCTGGTGAATACCTTTGCAGGAAACATAAACTGCATAACGTTAGTTAGTAAGCGCCCTCACTACTAAAACATTTTAACAGTGAGCTGTAGAACATCGCCGATGGTACTTCAAATTAACATGAAAATAATTTTTATTCGCACTCCTTTTCAACAATAATAACAATGTCTAGCGTCCCCACGAAACAAATGGAAGAAGTGCAGCTCGATCTAAAGAAACATAAAAAAAACATCCGAGCCGACTTATTTTTTTTCTCGAGTAGACAACAAGATTTTATAATTCCAAGGGCCTCCAAACCCCGGCCCGCGGGCCAGATCCGGCACGTGGAAGTCTACCGACTGGCTCGCAGCTGGCCGCTGTCTTTTCCCTGAAGCCCGGCCTGCTGCCCGAATCAGGCAGACCCGCTGCTACGACGCCAATAAAACTGCGCGTAAAGAAACGGCGGCGCGCCGCACTCTACATGCGCAAATTGGGATACCCGGAATAGAGAAACTGGATCGTAACATGCGTCCTCTCACCATGTTATAATTAAACATTGTCACTACTACCATTACCGTTCTTAGACCCTTAGCTTATGTCTGTGTAACTATATTGAAATTCCATTTCTTTGTTATGTGCTTACATTGCGCTTAGTGTCCTTTTCCCCAACTATTGCATATTTTTAATATTAGTTTTATCATTCTCGTAAGTTTTTTGCACTGCGCGGATGTGCCAAAGTTTCCGTACGCCGTGATTTATGCCTGGTGAATTTTCTTGGTCACAAGTATTGTGTAATGTCGTAATTAGCTAAATATCAAATTTTAACTTGACGTATACGTCATAGTTACTCTAACATTATCGTTTCTTAATAAATGCTTATCTAGGTTTGTTTACCGAGTTTTTCTTCGATTGTGATTACTCTTTTTTCCCCGGCCCTCGATACTGCGACAAATCGCTAATCCGGCCCCTTTACCAACAAGTTTGGAGACCCCCGGTCCTGGCGTATGTAGCCACCAAACACCTCTAGTGTTCCACTGAGAGTATTTGAATTCGCGGGACTTTTGGAAAAATATAAGCATTCTCACCCTGCGCTGATGAATGAACCCCAGGCGCTTGACAATCTCTTCCATGAAGGTTTGTTCTTCTGACGTATACTGTATTTTTGCTAGCTGCTCCTTTTCGTAATCACCAAGAGGCTCCGTGTACCTGTCCCTGTCCTTATAAAACGGTAGTGATCCTAATGTGTAGACCAGTTCTTCTGCGTGGACCACGCCCATCCAGTCCGGCCAGAAGCTGAAGGTAGATTCGTGAGCAAATATATACCTGTAGGTACTTATGCCTTGCCTGGCAATCGTTTCCGCAAATAGCTGGGTAGGACAGTCAAATACTGCATCTCCAAATATTTTGCCGAAGATGTTTACTACCGTCTTTGTGTCGTGTTTTGTCTCATATCCTCCATAATAAAAGTTGACGAGGTGTTTCACTTTCGACACTGGAATATCGAAGACCGGTGCCAGGGCAAATGTTATGGCCAACCTATAGTCTCCGGACATTACTTGTTCCAGTCTCGGGAAAGTGAACTTCAAGTGATCCAGAAAGAGCGATCCTTCATCCCGATTGGTCCCTATTATTACGTTCTTAAAACTGAGGTTCTTCCACGTCTTCTCCGAGAGTACGTGCTGTGGGAGGAAGTCGTCTCCATGAATGGGAGAAAACATTCGCTGAACGTCGTCTACACTTGCTAACATTTTGATTATGAATCGAGCGTCTAGTTTTCTAAGGCACGCCATCACTTTGTCTAACTGTTCGTGGAAGCTGACTCGAGCATCGTAGCATCCGAGGGCTCCGGCAATATGCGTGAATTTGTTAACGCCCCTGTACGACATTCCAAGTATCATAGACAGTGGTGTGCCGCTTTCCATAATCACCCTCTTGAAGAGACCTTGACTCGGTGGAGCCACCGCATGCAGTCCCACTGAAATGGCTCCCGCGCTTTGGCCGCTAAGTGTCACCTCGTTCGGATCGCCCCCAAAATGTTCGATGTTTTTTGAACCCATTTAAGCACCAGGTTCTGGTCCCAAAGGCCCATGTTTCCTAGACGTTCTGGCTTCTCGAGTGACAGAAACCCGAAAATGCTCAGTCGGTAGTTGAACGTCACGAACACAACATTGGACAACGCCACGAAGTTGGCGGGGTCGTAGATGAATAATGCCGAGTCACCCCACTGGAAGGCCCCTCCATGAATGAAGACCACAACTGGAAGCTTTCTCAGACACGAGTCCACATTCTGGCACGCGGAGGCTGGCCTCCACACATTTAGGTAGAGGCAGTCTTCTGAAGCACTAGAGTAGTTCAGAATTCTTTCACCTAAGAAACGAAGG
The DNA here is from genome assembly GCA_037355805.1 of Ixodes ricinus. Lineage (NCBI taxonomy): Eukaryota > Metazoa > Arthropoda > Arachnida > Ixodida > Ixodidae > Ixodes > Ixodes ricinus. The sequence goes on along the minus strand of JAZHYW010009933.1, from coordinate 18,452 downwards.
TTTAACTGCCAACAAGGTGTCGGCTTACTTGTGGCGCTGAACGTCCCCTTCCATGGTTCCGCTGGCAATGGGTTTCGAAAGCGAAGGTCTCCCACGGGTGGTTTTGCGAATGGTATTCCCAAAAATGCATCCACCTCCTTGCCGCCGACCAGGATGCGCGAGCCAGCGACGAGTCCCGTATGGGTGCGAGCCAGCGGATCATTGCACGTCACAGATCTCGTTGAGCAAACGAAAAACACTGTAATAATCAGGAAAGCATTCTAGTAACTTCTGGCCTTTGTTTTCAAGAAGAGATATAGTGATTATCTGAAATTATTTGGGTTATTACAATTTCCTCTATCCTTCAAGGCGAAGACGCCTTGCATGCAGACTTCTTGCAGGTGAACGGCAGAGTGGCCGAGTGAGTCTCTTACATTTCGGTCGAGTCGATGTTTTTCTCATTTGTTTATTCTATTACTTGCAATCTTTCCTGCCATAGAAGTTTGGCTTGGACCTTTGTAGCATCAGAGCTGTTGTTATACTAGCAGGAAAGAAACCAGAACTCAAGTCGATTCCCCAACTTTTCCTTCTAGAATGACAATGCACCGATTATTCGAATCTAATAGAGTGTATGGAGGAAGCACTGGAGGAAATATTAGAATACAAGATAGTTGTCGGAGCTGTGTCGGTGGCATTCTGTCTTGCATAGAAAGATGATTACTTCAGACCGGTACACTAAACTACGAATATTTTATTTGGTATCACGCCGGAAGTCAAATTAAGACCATGGCGACATGTGCGACCGGATAACCATACAAATTCTTCTTTGTGCCTAAAATGTTATTGTTTCTGTACTGAATTAATTCAATTAAAACGCGCTCTTCCTTCCCAAAACAGTGTATGCGATAGCTGGATATTTAAATTAAAACAAAATTACACAAAAAAGTGAGCAGTTTAAGAACAAAAATATTCAGCGTCTCGAAATTTACAGGGTTTTTGTTTTGTTTTACTGCAAAAATAAACTTTCTGCATTACCGAACGCTCATTTTCCGCCAAGAGTAGCTCTAGCATTCCAATATAGACGCCAAAATTTTGAAAAATTAACAGGTATTTCATTTAAAATTTATAAGAAATTTGTTTTGAAAATTTAAATGGAAAAAAGGGCCTGTTTTCGGTAACAGGCGCCATTCAGTTCCATGGATTGAAGAGTTCCATCGGCAACCGCTAAAGAAAATATTTGGCTTTTAAGCTGAATTTTTTTAAAAATGCCGTTTTTGTTTGTACATGGTTGTGATTGACATTAATATACATTTTTTGTATTATTGGAAGAACTAATTAAATAAGACTGCAGTCCAGTAATTGTACCTGTAGCTCCGGGATGCTGTCTTTAACACAGCGTTTCTAGTGGGCTCGCCAATAATACGTCAATATAGATCTACCAAAATACATCATTCATGAATGCTTCAAAGAAATCCATGAAATAATCCTTAAATACGTACATGACCGAACGCTGATCATTAAAGCATACGTGAGATTGTCACAAATTTCGGCGAACTATATTTCTAACTCTAGCAGTAGAGTTATTTTTATTATCATGCCACATCGTTCGACAATGGGCAGTATTTTAAATAGCATAGTAACAGGTGGCTTGCGTTTATTTGCGCAAAAAAGATATGCTTCGAAAAGCCGGATGCCAGAGGCAAACCACATTTATTAAATAAATATAATGGATATACACATTTAAAATACGAGAACCACCGCCTTTTAATATGGTCGGAATTTTTATTCAGTAAAATATCACTTACGACTCGTCAGGCTTGCACGAATTAAAACACAAACAGGGACACATGTCTAACTCTCTACAATATTGGCTGAAGCGGAAAACGACGCGAGTTCTCAAACCTTTTACTTTTGCCTTTTATCGAGTATTTATTAACACGGAGCTCCGAATCTATAGGGTGGTTCAAATCACCAGGATCGATCTAAAATGGACTGTAAAAATCGACGCTTGAACGCAGCCATCTAAACTTTTAGTCAAAGGTGTATTTCACAGGTCGGTTTTTTCTTGTAAAGTGCAAAGCGTAGTTCCTTTTAGTAAAAAATAGGGCCAAGAAACTTTCCAGGGTCTACGGCGGGCTGTGACCCAGACGACCAGAGTCCAGTAGTGGGGTGTGTTTGGCGTTCGTATTGATAGATGGCGTTGGGAGCTGCGTCCATAGGTGCAGCCGACCAGCGAAAGACAGCAGACGACACGCAGACGAAATCCGTTAGCAGCAAAACGCCGCCGTTATGCAGACGTGTTTTTTTACTTTAAGTTTTGCTTATATTGTTCGCATTTGTTTTTAACCGAAGGTACATTTCAAATAGATTATATTCATTTTAATAAATCACGGTGGTCGCGAGCCGTCCCGATAAGGAGGTAGCGCCATCTATTAATACGAACGCCAAACACTCCCCTTTGCTGGACCCCTGTCGTCTGCGTTGCTGCCCACCGTAGACCCTGGCAAGTTCTTGGCCTTATTTTTGACAGAAAGAGAGCTATGCTTTGTAATTTTACAAGAAAAAACCGACCTGTGAAATACACTTTTCACGAAAAGTTTTGGTGGCTACGTGCAGGCGTCGATTTTTACGGTCCATTTTAGATCGAGCCTGGTGACTTGAACCACCCTATGCTTTGTACTCGCAGCTCGGAGCGTTCAGTTTTGTACCCTACCGAAACCATTTTACACCGATAGCTGTTATGGACTCTTCCCACCACTGGAAATGACACCCGTCGTTGATGTTGTAGTTGTTATTGTTGATGTTGTTGTATGGCATTGTAGGGCGTCTGTCGTCGACGTTGCAAAATCCTTGAAAAAGACTGCCTGCTGCCCGCGGAGATCGAATTTGGGTCAGTGGCGGGCGAAGCGTAGGCGTTACCACACAGCTACGCTTTTTTATTCTTTATTGCGAGACAACACGAAATGTCACACTTCACATTAAAAACTTACTGCAAAATTTTGCAGCATATACTCAAATGTTCGCCCACTCAAATGTTCGCCCACACACTCGGGCTTGGGCTCACTGAAGGCAAACACACTTACAACCTGTTGATTAAGTGAGAAAAAAAGTAGATGCGTACTTCTCTGGCCTTGGGGCGTGGGATGCCTGACGGCTATACACAACCTCGAGATACTACAAAGTCCGAGAAGAAAAGAAAAACATATCGTGGATAACACCGTCATCGTTCTTCACGTTCAAAAAACGGATGCCCGAGGGTGTAATACAATACTCTTTTTTCAGCGTGCGTTAGAGCCCATTCTAGTAAAACATGGCATTTGGACAAAAGAAAAAAACATGCTCCACTGTCTCAGGTGCCTTATACAATACACAGTATACAGTTTAAGGCACATCAAGACCCTTTTCTTGCAGCCACATATTAACGGGCAAAATATAGGTATGTAACTTAAGAAATAATGTTTTCACCAAGGGTGGTACACATGCGCTTCACTCTCTGAAGTACATCTTGGTCGTCATTACAAAAACAAGTTCGATAGATCGGCGTCCGAAACAAACTGACTACGAAATCCCCTGTACGTTCTTTCTCACTAAAGGCAAATATTCGAAAAAGAAACGGGCAGACAAAAACTTCACCGCGTCTACGTCTTATTTCTTTAAGCCAAATAGTCTGGCCAGCTCACTTCTGCAAGAATAAGAGAGAAAAATAAAAGCCGTTTACAACTCCCTGTAACGCCGAATTAGAGCGCAGCTCTTGAGGAGGAGGGGAAGGAAAGGGGGTCACGTGACCTCGGGCGGTCACTGACCAGGGGAGTCACGTGACCTCGGGGGGGGGGGGGTCACGTGGCCTGGAGGTCACGTGACCTCGAGGGGCGGGGGGGGCGGGAAAATTTTCCGCTAGATTTAGCGGGGAAAATTTTCCGCTAGATTTAGCGGGAAAAATTTTCCGCTAGACTTAGCGGGAAAATTTTCCGCTAGATTTAGCGGGGAAAATCCTTCCTTCCCGAACCTTGTAACCCCAAAAGTTGCTTATAAGGCGTAACAAACGCTTGCCCGATCATTTCTGGGAAAGTTCCAGTGATGCCGTTTACCCCGATTTCTGCTATTTTACCCCCAAGCGCGTGTCGGTTCCTGTCCGCCAGAGCCTTCTTAGTTGGTTGCTCGCCCAAAAAATACCTATCCGTCTGCGCTCGTACAATGGTACCGTGATAACGCTCCTGATGAAGCTGCTCTAACCACTTCTTAAGGAAAAAAAACACAGTGAGTGCGCAGGCGAGCTGGTGAAAGTTGATCATGATGTAGAATACCCGAGACTGTGGTAAAAGCTGGGAAACTTGTCCGAAGAAAAAAGACAGGGGAAAAGAACGTCTTAAGGCCATCTTGATTCTTTAATCACGCACCGGGAGATTCCCTTTCTGCGCTGTAGAGCTTACGCAGAGTGGCGTTAAGACAGCTCTCGACGCAACGCGCCTCATAGGCGCGTCGCATCCTTTCGATCGACCTTTCGATCGATCATCCGATCGACCGACACACGACCTTTCGATCGCCAGCATCTTCACTTCCTGTTTGTTAATTTCCCACTTCTCAAAAATGACCTCCCTCTCGTCTTCAACACACGTCCTGAAAGTGCTGTCTTCAAGGAAAAACTTATCGCCAAGCAGCTTCGTGTTAAGCTTTCCAAGTACCCACTCGAACATCGCCATCGGCGGCGTTTTATCACCAATCGTTGTCGCTACAAAATGAAAAAAAAAAAACTGGCGTTACACGGGATTTAGATAAGCACTGCTGCCACGGAGGCTGAAAAGTAAATTCTATCTACGCGGGCCTGGTATGACGCTTGAAAATGTGTGAAACGCATCTCGGACGTGTTGTTTCTAACGGCCCTAGCGTCAACGAGATCAAAATTGCTGAGCAACTCGTCTAAAACTGACACACATCTATCAGTGCGCCGACGAGTCGTCTATCTTTCTATCGCTCGAACGACGCAATTAAAATCCCGATACAACACGAAGGTCCTTTTGGAATCTACAAAACGGCGAAGGTCAGAGAAAAGAAAGAAAGAAATCCGGGCTTTCATCGTACTGGCTGCGTACAAATAAGCCGCCAATGAGCTGCTGAACAAATAAACACACACAAAATAAGGCGGCGCTCCGTGTCGGTGGTGATAGCCAACTCCGACAAAAGAAAAAAAAACAGATTAAAAAAAAAGAAACGAAACGCCAATAGCAGACGTGGCACAAAATTCGTACACTGACAAAGGGGCATCAGCGCGCTCGCTACCTGCTACTCCTCAGCCATCTTGGTCTCCTGCAACGCCAATAAATCGGATATCTTTTTAATTAGCTGACGCTGTGCTTGGTACTGTATTTTTCCGCGAGCCGAGACCTCGAACGTTTAGCCTTGAGACCTTGATGGCAGTGTCGGGTGTACAAAGCGTGCCGGGCGTGATACAATACTTTTTTAGCGTCGCAAAGGAATCCTTGATACCAGGCGGTGCTCCCTTCCTTGTTGTCGCGGCGTCGCCGATCGTCCGGTGGAGTGCTCGGTAACGTGTTCGGTAACGGCTTGTACTGGCCGCGCTAGCTCATCCCCAACCACGGGTTGGGGTTGAAAGTCTTCCTCGTCATCAGGGGCCACTCGTCGAGGGGTACGCTTTGGGGAATCCGTGCTCTCGTTCATGCCTTCCAGGGACTTGGAAGGCGCCTTGTCGCTCGCCGCGAGACACTGCAGTGGACGGTGATCCGCCGTCTTCGGGCGAAGACTCCACGGTGGCGACTTCGTGAACCTTGCCTTACGCCTCCAAAATTCATCAAACGGCATCGTCCGAAACGTGAAACGGCACCCATTGCAGGCGGACCCGAACCTCCGTGCAGCTGGGGTCGACGATTGTGCACCTAAGGGTTTTGGCGGCGAGCTTCTTGTGCGCCACCAGTCGCCTCTCCGCTTCGGGCGTTCGAATAGTTACGAGTCGGACGTGATGCATCTGATACGCCCCTAACGCCGCGACGTCCGACAGCACGGCGAGGCGCTTCAATCTTGCCTGAAATCCTCGATGCGGTGTGAGCGGCCCTTGAGGTCACAGTGAAGGAGCACGGAGTACATGCACGCCTGCCCGGTTCGCATCGGCGGCAAAGCAATCCTGTACTCGTCGGCCGAAGTCGCACCAACCGAAACAAATGAACCACGGCCGGCGAGGGTAGCTATCGCAGCTCCGAAAGAGTTCGTCATCCTGCGACCGCTTCGTGCGAGCGCGGAAGCCTACCACAGAGCTACGCCACTTTTGTGTTCTTTATTAACACAGAGTTACGCCACTGCGTTGACCAACAAATTGACAACCCACTTTAAACTTAGAGCTTTTATAGTACCCGATGCCCACTGCACCCACTCACTGGCAGAAAACGTAGCCGTTAAAAAATGCCGTCGTAGCACTGCCCACGGCCGGACTGGATTCAAGCGCTTCTTTTTATGCGGCCTATTTCGTCATAAGAGAAACATGGGGATCTTTCTGCGTGGTGGCGCCGGCATCCTACTATTCTCGTTGTTCGACCCTGCTAACCCTGCTGCTCGAAGAGGTTTGTTTCTCGTGGCTCAGTGGCATATTATCGTGTACCGAATTGCACGTCAACATCGGGGAAGACTTCTGGCGTGTTTTTCCACCAGCTGCCCAGCGATGAATTCCTAAGTACACGTGAAAAAAAGAAGATACAAAAGAAAGAACCTGGTCAACAAATACCCATCTACTGTGTCTGCGTAAGGTCCTGTATTTCCTTAGTGAAGCATTTAGCAGATTATTGCTTTGATGGCAATCAGATCAATAAATGAAAGAATGCTCATACCCTGCAATTTTTGTGCCGTGGCATTACCTCGGGGAAAGTCAGCATTCAGGCCTTCGACCGGCGCTGTAAATATGCTTTTCTTAGTGATTCTTGGAATTCATACTAAGACTTAACGGTCACCGCCAGTCACTGAGAACCTAGCAGGCACCTTACGCGCATGTCGTCTTTCCCAGCACAACGTCAGGAATAAGGCATAGCAGGCTCCACGATAGCTTCCAAACGATTTACAAGTTCAATTCTTATTTGCCGGCTTCTGCAGTTGTCTTTGAGCAGAGTCCATGCTCGTGGACAACGTTCTGTGGCATTCCTAAAGAGGGGAAGAGAGCACACGAGCGCAACTTTGATCAGCGCTCCAGCACGCGCTCCGTACCTTTGATTGCATGCATCCGCGCTGTGGCGCAGCTCCCTGCCGCCCAGTTGCATTTAGAGCCTACTATGTGTAAATCCCCTGTAACTATGTGCCAGTGCCGCTTCGGAAACATTGTTGTTATCATGTCTCACTGAAGAGACCTTATAAGACAGCGAGCGCGTATCCAGTCCAGGGGCCTTAATCTGGACGCTTGTCGAAAACGTTGGCGAGAAAACCGGCGGCTATGATTGGCCGGCGTCAAGATCAAGTGTAGCGTCGGCCAATCACGGCCGCCAGATTTCTCGCCGACTTCTTCGTTAAATGTCTAGGTTAGGGCCCAGGCCGTGTACTGTCGATGCCTAGAGCTCGTGCGGGGAGACACGCTTTCACGCGCCCCGGAACCAAACAGAAACAAGAGCGTTCGGAACAAAATGGCCAAATGTTTATTGTGTTTCATACGCTTTTGTTCACGCACTCCACGGTGCGCGTACTCGACGCCGATGCCCAACGGCGTCGAGTTGCCCACTGATGCGCGCGTGCCGGGGAGAAATCCCCGGGATTTCTCTCTCGTGTGAATACCCCTTAAAATACTTGAAGCACATGCTCATGTATGCGAAGGTATCCTATCGTCCCGTAGCACACCGCGCGAACTTAACGGACAGTGAGCAAAACTCCAAACCAAGACCCTGTTATTGCGAGTCCCCGTTCCGACAGACAGTAAGAATACTATACTGAGCAAAATTAGATTTTGGTTTTGAATTGTCGTTTATTATTCTACTCTTTCTCCTCACGTGCGTGTGCAACCTTGGTTAAAAATTATGATCATAAACGCGTGCCTGCATTTTTTTAACACTTTACATAAGGTTGGAACACACATTGATCGCGCACTCTTGCTTATAAAAGAAAACATTTCGCTAGGTTGTGGGTATTGTTCCTACGTCTCAGGGTTACACTGGTTGTCCGTTTTTATTTTTTCTTCAGTTTTACGTTTTTCATTATGGAGTTACTCCACCAACTTGCCGGCGTTTTTCACTTTCATAGGAAACGTGCACATCAATCTGCTGTTGACATAAAAATTTCCAAGTACGTTCCACAAGTGACAACTCAATTGGCTGTTTGACCGTTACAAACGTGCGTTTTCTAATTTACGGGACCGCCGTCGTACATTCGTTTCAGCATATGTGTTGAAAAAGTACCTGCCCCACGTCACTGACAGCGTAAAAAACGTAGGGTGTGGCGAGATCCGGGTAAATTTCATTGATCCTCCTCAGCCAATGAGGCGGCAGCATCAGCCGTTAAGAACGCCCAAGATCCAATCACGGAGCAAGATGCTTCAAGTATAATAAGCCACACCCTGCGCTTCTTAAGCCGTCAGTGACTCTAAAAGCGACCCGCCAAGAATACAAGCATTGACATGACACCGTCGCTCGTTATCCCGTCAAATCTACTGGGTGAAACAAGGAGACGGCAGGCTCTTTAAATCGACCTGAAAATTCGGTTTCTTAGCCTATCGGCGCTACGACTTTGTGCAGCGTTGCCCACAGATGGTGCATTTTTTTTTTGTAAAATTTGCAAAGAACGAATTTTCTTGAGGAAAAAGTAAAAAAAGAAAAAGGCTTAGCTCCTATGGAAACGCAGCGACGCCACCGGTCTTCAAACAACACGGCGCCGTTTCGCACGGGAGACAAGAGATGGCGCAACGAACGCTGCCAACGAACGAGCATACGGCGCCTAGAGCCGGCACTTTAGCAGACGATCCTTTCGACTCAAAAGCGGCTCGCGTTCCGCAGGCGGCGACAGTCGCAGAAACAAAAACAGGCGCGGTAACAGCAAGAAACTGCAGTTCCTTGTCTGCTAAACACGTCGGCTCTCGGCGTCGTCTGCTCGTTCGTTGGCGGCAGTTGGCGTCGCGACCGCTTGCGCCATCTCTTGTCTCCCGTGCGAAACGGCGCCGTGTTGTTTGCAGACCGGTGGCGTCGCTGCGTTTCCATAGGAGCTAAGCCTTTTTCATTCTTTACTTTTTCCTCAAGTAAGTTCGCTCTTTGCAAATTTTACACAAAAAAAATGCACCATCTGTGGGCAACGCTGCACAGAGTGTAGCGCGATAGGTTAAGAAACCGAATTTTCCGGTCGATTTAAAGAGCCTGCCGTCTCCTAGTTTCACCCTGTAGAAGCCGCATGCACATTCTTGTTTATCGCATTTGAAAGCGTCGACGTCGACAGGAGATTACCCTCCTTTCGTTTGATGGTACAAAAACCGGGCAGGTCTAGAATAGTTATAAGGGTCTAGAAATTAAATTTATTATGTGTGCAAACGTGAATTTACGAGCAATTAAACAAAATAAAAAGTCTATCTAGGCTTCATCAACACGTTTCCGTTCTACTGTATCAAATTCGGTGACTTCCCAGTTCTGTAAATAAAACATGTACCTCACAAAAAGCAAAAAAAAACCAACAACAAAGAACAATGAAACCACTTTGTCTTACATAAGTTTCCAATTTATCAATATAACTAAGAAAACGCATTTCAGAATAATTTCGAAGGTGCCCGTCTTCTCTCCATTTACCGGCTGGAAATATATTGCCCAATATTTGACCTATGCACTAATACAGATAGGAAAAAGAAACTCTAGAACGAAGAACCTTACTATAGGGAGTATTCACTGGCGGCCATATCTGTGTGCGTGGTTGCTGAGCGCGTGCTGACGGCGAGCTTCCACAGTTCTTTTGGAAAGTGCCTTCCACACCATCAAGATCGCCGGTCTTAGCGGGCTATTAATGTACGCTCCTTCTGAGCATGCGCCCTAAACATTGACCTCAAATATGGCGTCCAGTGAATGTCCCCTATAAGTCATTTTGACATAAAAAAAGCTAGATTTCTTTTTTTCATTTGATTAGGTGATTGTTGCGACACCAGAGCCAGTTTTCTCTTTTGGCGCACATCTGCAGCCTCAGTGAAGCAATACGGTCAACTCCACGTCACGAACGAAGATGCGATAGCCTCGAGGGCCAAGTGCCGTTTTCCTTTTAGCTTTATTTATGGCTTTACCCGACTTCTGGGTCGTTTGACACCCCTCGTATGAATAGCACGCCGCAGCACACTTTACGCTTTTTTTAAGGAAGCGGTTGCGTCCAAAGTGCGTCATAGAACTTGGTTATATATTTATTTTAGAGAGGTATATAGAGCCTTTTCAAACGCCATTGAAGAATAGTTGCCTCTCAGGCATTTTTTATAATAAAAACATTAAAGTAAATGATAGACCTTAATCGCATTCTGAGGAAAAAGCCTGTGTTTATTACAGAAAATAAGCTCCAGGATTATAAAGTTTTAGTAGATCGTTTTCAAAGGCCCGCTTCCGCCACGGGCCCCCACTTCAGAGCATGCATTGAAGAGGCAGCGCGAGCCCCCCTCCCACAAATAGCGTGGCCTCAAAGCACGATCTACTAAAACTGGGAGATCGGTGGCCGTCAATAAAGAAAAAAAAAAAAAGATCGGTGGCCGAGTGGGCTAGCGCACACCAGCTCGAAGCACGTGGAGCGAAAGCTCGCGCTGCAGAACCCAGGGATCCTGGGTTACCTATTGCTATATTACCCAAGCATGCAAGGAGAATGCAGGAATTGGTGTTCCACGCGCCGCACGTGCTGGCCTCAGCAGTAGTAACTTTTCTAAAGCAAATACCTAAAACAAATGGCATCTTGCACGCGCGTTCGTCAACGCTTTATGTTGGTTATTTACTTCGAATCTTTTATACAGGGAAGGCGTGCGCATGTGGCGCGTGGAACACCAATCCCTGCATTCTCCTTGATGCTTGGGTAATATAGCAAATGGTCTATTCCCACCCCTGCCCGTTTCGATCTGGATGAGCATCGTACAGGCGTGCGGTCGTGTATCACTACTGTGCGATGACCGTTGAAGACCTCAGGCTAGCGGTTGTATTGCACTGGCTAAATTTCTCATGTACAGCTGGGAGACTAATCGGCCTTTTTTAGGCTGTATCAACATGCACACAACCCAATTTTTTTTTCTACTTTTTAGTAAAAGCATTTTCTACTTAACTGTGCAGTATGCGTTTCATATAACATGAAATCGGATCATAAGGATGGTGTTACAGTGTATATATATATACATCTGCTGGTAGATTGTAGGCATCACAAGTGCGGTGTTTCTAGTATTATCTCGAGTTTTGTACAAAGCCGACATGTTTTGAGTCAGCACTATGGCTTCAGTTCTTATTCGGGATTCGACGTCTTTTCTGCACGTGAACAGAGCTGTAAAATCTCCTAGTTATCAGGAGGTAAAGCATCAAGCTTGCATAATAAACCTAAAATAATAAAGTGAAAACAAACCTGTTGTTCGAAGGACACAAACAACGTGTAAATAGAATTGCTTGTTACCCGCCAAAAAGCAATCAAGTACGGTACTGGTTTCTCTGGGGTGCTGTGATGACATCATTTTGTCCGTTAGTATGGATGCCTATGCCTTTCACCGATGGCGGACGACGCACTGGCTTGTAATGGCGAATTAAGTCATTGCTCATTTCGTTCCTAGCGGTGACAAAGTTTTAAGGAGCATTCCCTACGTGGCACTCACAGTATAAGGTGCACATATTTCTTTTTATGCCCATTAGTGTTAATGAGTATACTGAATTTCAGGCACGTATGAAAATTTTATTCAACTCAAAAAGAAATAAACTATAGGCGCTTTTGGCGTCTTCCACCTACTTAAAGATAAGTACTACATTTACCAGGGGTGAGAAGTTGTAAACACTTACGCAACCCGTCAGGTGAAACCACGGTGTAGGGGTGAAACACAGCGACTGCTGAGGTGTAACGTCGGCGTCGCTGAGGCGTCATTTCTGAGCAGATGGACTGAATGAACGGTAAAGGTGGGAGCGCGCACCATGGAGTCCGTATAGGCCTTTCTTATTAAACCGAGTAACACACCGCACGAAATTTCCATATCGTTTAGGTACCAATGAGGGTGTATTAAGTAGAGAGCATTACAGCTGGATGCGTAAAGGGGTGCGTGTTTTCGTATGTCACTTCGGTACAAATAGTCACACGTGCTAAACCAAAAGCTCCGAGTTAACAGGGACAAGAAAGTAGACAAGACGAAGTGCACTCTCATGTGAAGGTTTATTGATACGAAAACGCACTATTACTACCATCGTTCTGGCTATTTATTTAGAAAATAAAACTCTGTATCAGGCGCAATTGGAAATCTGATTCCTTCCTTTTTGAGTAACGTGTGCAATTCTGGTTCCAGTATATAAATAGACAAAACATAAACAACAGATTCCTTTTTGATTTATACAAACATTGATGTTTCGCATTTGTTTCAACATTTCGACGCTTACAGGTCTAGCAACTTCATGGACCCTAATCTACATGGCGGAGCAAGCAGGCTCGCAATATGGGTATCTGTTTTGTACCTGCTTGTAGTCATCACACTGAGGAAAAATCATGCTGATTCTTCAGTTTTCAGGAAGACCCTGAATAGCGAAGGAGCTAGATAGTAGCATCGGTTAGTTACATATAGGGTGTTTGAAATGCCGAGACTCGATCTAAACTGTGCCTTGAACTTTGGCGCCTGCACGTAGCAATCTTAACGTTTCGTTAAAGGTGTGTTTCAACGGGTGAGTTTTAGCTTGTAAAATTACAGAGCGAGGCTTCCTTTATGTAAAAGATTGGCCCAAATACTTCCCAGTGTCAAAGGCGGACGGCGATGCAGACGACAGAGTCCAGTCGCAGTTGGCACACGCATTGATAGATGGCGCTACCTCCTGTTCTCGCCGTGCGTGCGGAGGCTAAGAACGCTAGTGTAGAGGCAGCGTTTTGACCAACAGGTACAATCAACATCATGCCGGGCATGTGGTGAAACCGAGGAAACTATCAAGCATATTGTGCTCTCCTGCCCAAGTCTCGTACCAAGACACCCGGTGGATTGGGGCCAGGCGCCAGACAACGGGCTACATCTAGACGAGGGCACATTCACACGAACAATTTCTGGCAGAAGCCCTCGGCTTCCGAGTTGGGGACACAGGCAGGGATGCTGTGTGCTGGCCCAGTGCGGACGTAAATCGCGCTGCAGTGGCACTGCAGGCCAGCTGGAAGTGCAGCGACGCAGTCGAGACGAATAAAAGGAGGCTGGAGGACTGGTGGCGAAGAATGCAACAGTAGTACAGTTTTTTCTTTTTTTCTCCGGTTTTATTTGGCTAGGTATGATTTCTATTCAAACCGCCCGCTTCAAAGGGAACAGCCACCAAATCATCATCATCATCATCATCGCCGGAACCAGAGCCACAGATAAAGGAAGAATATGGCCATCTATTTTCCTTGGTGACCTCTTGCTGCCTCTTGGCTCCACCTAAAGGAGTGACGTCGCGTCTAGCAACCGCGTAGAAACGGGAGACGCCGTGCAAACGACACGTGCCTGTCTGCCATTACCCATCCGACTCCCTACGCGCTGATATGATTCCGGGCTGAGCATGCTCCCTCTTCCAAGCGTGGTGGACTCCGAAGATACTGACGAGCGTTCACCGAGAGGAGAAGAGGTTTATACACAGGAATATTTACATCGTCATCTTTCCGTTTTGGTTTCTGAGAAGAAGACTCTCTAAGAGTCCGAGCAGCAGCTAATGTAGCCTCCTTGAAGTGGCGAGGGGTCCCTGTCCAAGGTCCCGCGAGGGGAAAGGGCACTCTCGTCGCCACGGGACGTCTCTGCAGTCTCCCCGGACGCAGACCTCCCACGTGGTCACAGCCCGGTCCAAGCATCCCTCTCGTCCCGTTTCCCAGAAGAACGCGGGAACAGAGCAGATCTCCCGATCACACGCCGAGACCCGAACGTCTCCACTTGTCTCCATCGTTCGTTAGCACCCGGTCCGAAGGCCGAGGAAGCGGGCCCCCGTTTCTCAGCGGGGTGTCGAGGGGGTCAGCTCCCGCTGTGCCGGGTGGCCCGCTCGGTGTCGCCCGGAAGCCGCACCCCACCTGTAGGGATCGCTTGAGTATTTGATCGTTTCCTGGAAAGTTAGGTGGTTGACCTTCAACCGTTCGGATGGGGGCACCCCGGCGGCTCGCCCCGAGGATAGGGGGATGAGCAGCTTGAGCCCTTTTTAATCTTTGGCCCGGGAAGGACACAGACATTCTTGCCTGTCGCCGCGAGGTGGTGGCGACCTTCCCGGCTTTGTCGTCACGGCGCGTTCCGAGTGACGGCTTGTCCAGTCGGGAGAGTGCTACAATGGGGTTTTAGCGATGAGGGGCGCCGGTCTGGGTCCACTTGGACTCCATTACGCTTTACTCGCTAACTTCGAAGGACACGGCGCCAATTTGTTTTGACGCCGCGAGGTGGGGGTGTTTTCCCCGTAAAGTAGTGAAGTATCGCCCCGATGGGAGAGTTCCCCAAGGCGTTTAGCATTGTTTTTCTTCTTAGAAAAGAGAAAGAAAGAGTTCCGTGGCTTCCTTGTGATTGGAGGAGGACCCGCTGGCACTGGGGCCAATAGAATTGTATAATTGTCCTGATTGGACAGGCCCTGTGTCAGCGGGGAGTTTTCTCGACCGCGCTGGCGAGAAAACGTTGAGTCTGAACAAGCCCGTGCGCGGAGCAAGTTGTCTCCCGCGGTCCGCCGGTCCGCGTAGCTTTGTCGCGAGCGACGAGCAGTTTCTTTGAGCCTCACCGTGCGCGGTGGGCACTTTGCGCCGAGGCGCGTTTTTCGTATTTCTACTGCCGTGAGCGGACAGTAGAGTCCTGTAACCAAGTTTGCTGTTGACGTTTTAATACATTTATTTTTATCAACCGTTGCTCTCGACTTTGAGCGTCTTTCCTCGAGGCTCCGTCACCACCAACGAGCACCGAAGCGACCATCCAGCGCGGCAGTCCACGATCGCCCGGCCCTGACCTACAACTTCTAGGAAGGACCGGGACAAAACAACCTGACCCTCAGGGAGGGCAATTCTTTACTGGCGCAGTCGACAGGATCGTGGACATCGTCGACCACCTGGAAAGGTTCCAGACGCCTGGGTTGGTGCGGAAAGCGGTGGTGTCCATCGGAAGGAGCCCAGGACCAGCCGAGACAAAGAGGAGTGGTCCACAAGCAGCCTGGTACAGCGAGGCACGGCTACGAGCACGCCTGTGGCCGACAGCGGTGAAAGCCAAGAGGCGAACGTCGCACGGGGCGATCGGCGCCGGTGACCTGCGGGTTTGACGGCATCGACGACTACCGTTGGCCTGGGGCCTGCGACGGCGGTGAACGAAAGTCAAGCAAGCGGACGTCGCGTGGGGCGATCGGCGCCGGTGACCTGCGGGCTCGGCGTCATCGACAACTGCTGTGGGCCTGGGGCCTTCAACGGCGACAAAAGATTCAAGCCGGCGGACGTCAGCGGCTGCAATCGACGCCAGTGACCTGCGGGTTCGGCGACATCCGATGCAACTTGGTGGACTCTACAGCACCGCCAGGTACGTGGTCGTTTTCCCTTCCGTCGCCGGCTGACACCCGCGCGCTTAGCTGCATGGCGAGGTATAAATGGCTTATTGGGGCGAGCCTCAGTGACGGAGGCGACGAGGGGTCGGATGGGGAGGCGATTCCGCTGAGCGTTCAGATAGCCCTCGTGAGGGAAAGAACGAAGGAGCTAGAGCTGCAGGTACGACTCGCAGAGCTCCGGGCGGAGGAGCGGAGAGCAAGAGCTCGGCTCCTGGAGGAGCACCGTGAAGAGTCGCAGATTAATGCAGCGGACGGCGCGGAGCCCGAGGCTCACTGCGTGAGGGAAACAGAGCGGGACGCACGGGACGACCCGGAGATTGCCATGGAGTCCGATGCCGATTGTGCCGTACAGAAGGCGGAGACTGCCGTGTGGTCTAAGGTCGATCGCGCTGTCCAGGAACCGGACACTCCCGTACGGTGCGAGGTCGATCGTGCCGTACGGAAGCCGGAGACTTCCATGGGGTCCGAGGGCGACTGCGCTGTCCAGGAACTGGACACTGCCATGGGGTCCGAGGCCGGTCGCGTCGTCCAGGAATCGGACACTGCCGTGGGGTACGAGAGCAATCGCGTAATCGAGAAACCGGACGCACAGGGCGACCCGGAGCCTGCCATGGGGTCCGAGGCCGATCGTGCAGTGCAGAAGCCGGGGACTGCCGTGGGGTCCGAGGCCGGTTGCGCTGCCCAGGAGCCGGACACTGCCGTGGGGTCCGAGACCGGTAGCGCTGTCAGGGAGCCAGAAACTGTCGTGGGGTCCGAGGGCGGTCGCGCTGTCCAGGACCCGGACACTGCCGTGGAGTCCGAGGTCGATCGTGCCGCGCAGGGACCAGACACTACCGTAAGGTTCGGGGCCGATCGGTCCGCGCGCGAACGAGGGTTCTCCTGCGTCCGGGCTAACCAGGGGTCGGGCCCGGCGCTGGGGAGACTGGTGGATGCCGAGGCGGCCGCGAAGGGGCTACTGCTGCAGTTGCTCAGATTGAACTTCGGTGTCCCCACGACGGGCCCTGTGGGGAGAGTGTGACACGGTGGGTGCCACCGAGTGGGCGGCGCGGAGAGGTGCCGGTGCAGGCGCACGAATCGCCGTGGGGCGACCACCTCGGAGCTAGGAAGGAGATGGCGCGCCAGGGGCGCAAAGCTGGTTCTTCCTTAGACCAAGGTGACCGCGAAGCGAGCGCCAAACGCATTTCCGTGGGGAGACCGAGCCGAGCACGCCTTCGAGGGCCTAGAGCGTGCTCTGGCGAGCTTCACGGTCCTCACGACACCCGACACAGCTGCTCAAGTATAGGGCAATTGTATGGTGGCAGGAAAGCGTCTTCTTTCGCTTACGCACGTGGTGTCAGCGGGCGTGCATGTGGGAAGGCGATCACTGCCACGGCACCGTGAACGTTTGCATGGAAACATTTTGCGGAACAATACTGTGCCACGTGTTTTGGCCGGTTGCTTGGTTTCTTTTGGGTTTCGGAAATTTTCATGTGACGTTTTTCGTTTGTTTATTTTTTTTCCTCGCGGAAGCTGCTGGTTGCGACTGGTTAGCTGTTGTGTTTGGCAGAGTTTCGTGCTGCGTCGCATATCCTTTGTGAACCTTTTTGTATTGCTGTAATCCTTTTTGCGCGTTTGTTTTCGGCGCAAGTGTGACGGCTTTACAAAAGTACGGCTGATGCTCAGGGTTTCTTTTTCCTTTTAGCGTCACTGTTTTGTTGTTGTTCTGGAGCCGCCGTTTTGCGTACGGGGTTCTGCATGAGTTGAAGAGTTTTTCTTTTTATATTTCTTTTAATGGTGTCGCGACCGTTCTGTTATAATAACTGCTGGCCAGTCCAGAAGTCCTGGCACAGTTTTCAGGGTGGGCGTGTAGGGATCGCTTGAGTATTTGATCGTTTCCTGGAAAGTTAGGTGGTTGACCTTCAACCGTTCGGATGGGGGCACCCCGGCGGCTCGCCCCGAGGATAGGGGGATGAGCAGCTTGAGCCCTTTTTAATCTTTGGCCCGGGAAAGACACAGACATTCTTGCCTGTCGCCGCGAGGTGGTGGCGACCTTCCCGGCTTTGTCGTCACGGCGCGTTCCGAGTGACGGCTTGTCCAGTCGGGAGAGTGCTACAATGGGGTTTTAGCGATGGGGGGCGCCGGTCTGGGTCCACTTGGACTCCATTCCGCTTTACTCGCTAACTTCGAAGGACACGGCGCCAATTTGTTTTGACGCCGCGAGGTGGGGGTGTTTTCCCCGTAAAGTAGTGCAGTATCGCCCCGATTGGAGAGTTCCCCAAGGCGTTTAGCATTGTTTTTCTTCTTAGAAAAGAGAAAGAAAGAGTTCCGTGGCTTCCCTGTGATTGGAGGAGGACCCGCTGGCACTGGGGCCAATAGAATTGTATAATTGTCCTGATTGGACAGGCCCTGTGTCAGCGGGGAGTTTTCTCGACCGCGCTGGCGAGAAAACGTTGAGTCTGAACAAGCCCGTGCGCGGAGCAAGTTGTCTCCCGCGGTCCGCCGGTCCGCGTAGCTTTGTCGCGAGCGACGAGCAGTTTCTTTGAGCCTCACCGTGCGCGGTGGGCACTTTGCGCCGAGGCGCGTTTTTCGTATTTCTACTGCCGTGAGCGGACAGTAGAGTCCTGTAACCAAGTTTGCTGTTGACGTTTTAATACATTTATTTTTATCAACCGTTGCTCTCGACTTTGAGCGTCTTTCTTCGAGGCTCCGTCACCACCAACGAGCAGCGAAGCGACCATCCAGCGCGGCAGTCCACGATCGCCCGGCCCTGACCTACAACTTCTAGGAAGGACCGGGACAAAACAACCTGACCCTCAGGGAGGGGCAATTCTTTAC
>JAZHYW010009931.1:0-12380 GCA_037355805.1 Ixodes ricinus | reverse complement strand
CCATGTCTCCTATACAGACCTTGTAGCAGCAAAGCAGTCGTCTATCTCTAGACCGACGTAGACACGACTAAAATGGTGCTTACACTAAATTAAGACGAAAAGCTGCACAAGACTCAAAAGGGCAGAAAAACCAAGACATCCCTCAGGTCAATTAATGTAATGGTGGCTTCCCATGGCACTTAATGACGTGGCCAGAGGCTTCTTTACACACGGTGCGCCGCCCCCAAAACCACAGAATGACTTTTCCACAAAGCGCTGGCAATGGGGGCTCGTTTTTTATAGCTTGTTTTTGTCTTGAGGAGAGTACATATAACAGGATATTCATGTTGTAAACAACTGGACCATATTTCTTTCCTGACGACGATCGAACGCCGTTGGTTTTGCAAAATAAGATGAGCACAGCCATAAAACGTACTTTGTGCTGCAACAGCGGTATGTGGTTGTTCTTGGATTTGTAAAAGGATGTACTTTCGTTGTGCGGCAAGCAATACTTACCGAAGTAAGTAATGCTGCCACTTCTATTAATGACTAGTTTGTAGTTACGAATAAAGGAATCAATTCTTTAAACTTTGCTTCATGCCGCTCAATAATATGAAACAAGTAGTAAATCTTCAGTTGATATCTTTATTCATTCCAATGCACAAAGCTCCAACGATATTAATGCCGCGTGAGAACGGCTGAGTCAGCAGCGTGCTCGACTCCCCGTGAATTTCGACGCGAGCAGTGCACCTTCAAAAAGGAGTGATGAAATGTCCTCCGGCGGTACGTATTTGAGGTCCGTCCCATGGCGTCGACACTACCCTCTCCCCCGTAGACGTCGAGAGATTTTCCCACTCAATACGGAGTAGTTCGCACCGGTGTCCACGAGTGCCGACGCGTCGTGGCCGTCGATAACAACGTTGAGGTTGTTGGACACCGTTGCGGAATCGTCGCTCCAATGCATGGCGTCGGTCGAGTGCACGGTATTTAGTCGATGGTAGTCCACGCGGAACCTCAGTGTTCCGTCCTTCATCTTTTAAAGGACAACTGGGGACGCCCATGGACTGCTTGAAGGTTGGAGAATGTCGTCGTCGAGCATTTCCTGGACCTGTTCTTGTATCACGTCCCTCTCTTTCAAAGGGACCGGTACGGCGACTGGTGAATAGGCAGTGAGTCATCGTTAGTAACGATGCGGTGCTTTGCTTCTGTCGTTTGTCGCACCCTTCATGACGTCGCGAAGCACTCGCTGAACTCGCTGAGAAGTTCAACTAGCCGCCGCCGTTCTAAAGCGGTCAGCTCGGGGTCGACGTCGAGCTGCGAAGGCGGCGTGCTGTTGAACTGTGACGGCGAAGGTTCCTCGGAGATTGCGGTAATGGCGGCTGACGCTTGTTGTTGCTCGACGTAGCCCGCGGTGGTACCCTTCATTAGGGGCTGCGACTCCTGTCGAAAGTTCGTCACGAGAACAATCGTATGTCCTTCTTGGAAATCTGCAGTGCCTCGTGCGACGCCAAGTCAATATATGCCCACGATGCGTACCACCTGTGAACACGATAACTCCGAAGACAACGATCTTGAAGGCGACGTCACCGAAAACATCTGAGAATGACTCGAACTGTAACATCAACAACGACCTCAACTATGGCCTCGAAAACGACCCGAACTATGAAACTCGAGAAAGCCCCTGGCTACGACCTCGACGATAACATGATGACGGCTTCGACGAGGACGCCGACGATAAAAGGGACGACTCCAAGGAAAAACCCCGGCTACAACGTCAACAACCAACACGACTACGGCCTCGACGACAAAGAGTGCTTTTGAGTTTCACCACGACGAGACTGACGACGACAATGATGATGACACAGGCGACGACTCAAACGACGACATCGACGACAAACCCCACCTACGACTCCGATGGCTACCCTGACGACGACTTCGAAGGCAGCTCAAGGACGACCCGGACGATGACTTCAACGACAACCCCGACTACAACCTTGACGACGACCTAGATGACGAACCCTATGACGATATCGACGACGAGTGTGATGTCGACCACGAAGACGAACAGGACGACGACGCTCGGTTCGCCACTCAACGTGCGGAGGAAGTCCACCAGCTCGGCCGCATTTTCATTCAAGCCGCACAACTTCCTGACGATGGCCGGTAATACGTATCTTTGTCGCCACGACGTCTAGATCCAGCCCGTCTACCAAGTGTGGATCTGAACAGCAATTCATCGTCGCAGCGAGGAAATATTAAAGTGGCGCTTCGGCCTCAAGGTTATTCGCCACCTGAGGGACGTAAACTGAAAGCCATTGCCTGACGGAACACGAACATTGTCACGCTGCCCTCTGTCACCCGAAGGAGATTCACGTCGTCCGACTCGAACTGAACTATGCTTGATAGGACTATGAAAAACTTTGTTTTAGGTGTCGCTGTAGTTTGCCCTTTTCTTGTTTTGAGTTATAAATTTTATTTCGTGTTGCTTCGGGACGATGCGTTTTTTCAAAAGGGGAGTAATGCCGCCCGCGTATAGCTGAGTCAGCAGCGTGATCGACTCCCACGCCGCTGGCTGGGTTTGATCCCCCCAGCACTTGTCCTTTTGAACCTTCTTTTGTTTCGTTTGCATGACTGGAATGTTTCGGATGATTCGAGAATCTTGTTGTTTGTTGGAGCTCGGAAACTTCTAGATACCCACGCGCTTACAAGAGGTGGTTCGCACGGCTGCTTTAGTCAGTCGTCCTTCCATCGCCGTCAAAGATATGTACTTTGTTACTTTATGTTTCTCGGCACAAATTAGTAGCATTAAACGTTCATTTTAAGTTATATTATTCAAGTTTATGTTTTTATTCGTGACAATATTATACAGGACACTGGCTTGGAGTGAAAATACATTATAAAAAAACACAATGAAAGGAGAAAAGTACTGCATTAGATTCGGTACAGACCATATGTACGAGTATATTAAGTAGCAAACTTAATTTTGAACACGTGATTGGTCTGGATTGGAGCGATGGAGTCGGGAAGGCGTTCCCAATGAAGAGGTTTTGGGAAGGAAATACTTGTGGGGTGTTTATACGCGTTACATATATGTACGCCTACTTGACGTATACAATACTATGAAGACGGGTTGAAACGTAAAAGTGTCGTGTGAGAAGTCGTTGACTGAGTGATGGTGTTGAGATATCATAAACAAATTCGCATTTCTATGCCAGAATAGGATAGTTTTTATGGCAGGGAGACTTGCCGAAGTTACTGAGAATAGAACGATCGATCTGAACGCTTCTTGCACAGCCTCTATTGGGTAATTAAATATGTCTCAAACAAGAGATAAATAAAGCAGATCCATGATTTCATCCAACAAGTGTTTTATTCAAAACTTATTTTAAAGCAGGAAAAAAATATGTTTCGTCTTGGTAGCCGAGCGTACGATTATCCGTATTAATCTTGCACATTGTAGAAAAAGGGCACATTTCTATATACCGCCAGGTACTTACATAAAGAAATGCGAGGGAAAGTGTAATTGTTACGCGATAATTACGCGATAATCTTTGAAGAAATGTCCGTTAGAACTTGAAAACATAAAAAAAATTAATATTATTTTATGGTGAACCACGTACTTACGTGCGATGTGGCTAATTAAAAATATATTCAATTTGGCGAATTAATATTGCTGATTAGAAACAGTAGTGCACCCAGTACAGAAACTTCAGACAATCGTCAATTAACTGAAAGAGGGCGGAAAGGAATTGTCACTCGCGGTAGCCAATTGCAATTCATTAGTAAAACAGGATATTACTTAAGCCATTACATTGGTAATAATTCTAAAATTATAAACTTGTGACAGAAGGAAATCGTTACTGAACACGGAAAGAAGCAAAATAGATACACCCAGTTTTTGTTTGCTGATGAAGCAAAACAAATATTAAAAATATTACGGGAATAGTGTTCAATATCTTGTAAATTGACACAATTGTCACTGACGAGCTTCTTTTGCCCCGCCCCCAGCACTAGCTAAGCTTCGACGTCTCGTGCAGTTCGAGCGCTCGCACACAGCCAATGAATGGCGAAAGGCAAGGGGCGAGGTGCTGGAGCATAGAGTTATTATAATGTACGCTAGAGGTTCAACTGGCGCTAGTGTCTACGCGACTTAAGGGATGCAAGTTGAACCAGACGGCAAACACTCTACTTTTGCGGTGCTCCTGAGAATTCATGTGGGAAAACGCGCGTGCATTTTTGACTCTTCGCCGGAAACTAACATGGATCACTTTTGTTATTTGTTTCGAACTGAATAGTATGTGCCTTTATAATCATTGTTAAAGTGTAATTGCTTTAGTTACAATATTTTCATTCATCAGTGAACGATGTGAAACTTCGCTATATTTAAGGTACAAACCTCAGTTCAACTGCATGTGTGTGTTTCAACCTCTCAACCCCTCATCCCTTTATTTCTTCCTTCTCACAGTCACTACCTCATTCCCCTCTGTATCGCTTTATCCCTTCCCCTATGCAGAGTAGCCAGCTAGGACAAATATCCAGGCTTACATCTCTAACCTTCAATCCACATTATTAAAAAAAAAGCAAGGTTGTTAAGCAGAATAACATTTGAAAGGAATTTAGAGGCTGTTCAAGGTTCGCCGGCATACCCGTGACAATTAGGGGTTCAAACATTCAAAACGTGAATAAGTACGTAATCTATGAAAGGCGTTTCTTTTTAATATTTATTATGCGGGAAACTTTTATCGAGCACCTGTTTTCTGGCTTTTTCCTTTTTTGAAAAGTTCTCAGCAAGTTGTTGATGTTATAACTAGCAGGACAAGCATCTTCGCACATATTCACGGGCGTAGAAGATAAGGCAATACTTGTTTATTTCAAATCGGACTATTTTAGTTGGTCTTCATTTTACTTTGATCGTCTACAGGCACAGGGAGTTACTGATTCAGTGCTCTTACTGCGGAGTTCCTGCCGTCTCTCTTGATTTTCCAGATGTCCTTAGTTCCTTTGGCACGTTAATCCTCAATGCAGAAATGCGCTGACGCCGTGTTCGCGCTAACAGCGCCCGACAGTGCACATAAACGCATCTATGAAGCTGTCTTAGTGCTTTGTTCAATGCCATACATTTGTAAGAAAAACGATGTAACTGACAAATATTTTCATTTACGAGATCGACAAATGTTCCACGTTATTGACTACGTTAGGATTATACTTACATATTTGTTCTTATTATCAAACTCAGAGAACAAAACAAAAAACTTGCACCCGCTTTTGCCCATATAAATGAATTACCGGAAGTATATGTTCGACTGGATGCTGTCTGCTTCGATTTGCAAGAACACATTAGCGCCAGCTGAACCTCTAGCGTAGATTCTGAAATCTCCATGTGCTGGAGGAAGGGCGTTCGAAAGACACGCACTGTCATTCTCATACTGTCGGTGACTGTAGACATTCACCACTAGATTTCGCACGCAACATAGAATAGCCGACCCTCGCCCGCCATTGCAGGGTAGCAACGGGCGGTTCGCCTTAGAAGGTTAGGGCACCGTATTGCGACCTTCTAGACGCCTGCTGCGCTTCTCCGCGTGCCCTTAGAGCCGGGCCACTCAAACACACCCCGCTGTTCGTGCGATGCCCAAGTGGGCCACGTCGCACTCAAGCTATTGCAGCGAGGTCACTCCCGCCGAGAAATAAGAATTGCGTCCTCGACGCGTGTTTTTTTTTTCGGACTTCTGACTTCGTTTTTTTTTATTGTTGTGTCTGGAACGCGCCTCCAACCACTCTCTTTAGAGTCTTATTCCGCCCATGCATCCATGCATTCATGCATTCATGCTTCCATAGATGGATGCATTGCATTAGTAAATGCAAAACGTCATTCTTGCATTGCTTAATGTCACAACTCAGATTGCGTTTTTTGGTCTAAACATATGTTTCGGCATCGTCATTCGCTGAGCTGCCTTCGTAAGTTGCGGTGGTTGGCTCTCCGAGTGGTGTACGTGAAAGTAGACGCACAGACATTTTTAACAGTGTAGGCGGAGTACAAGTTCGTCTACTTCTTTTGCAGAGAGGGTTGTGGTGACGTCAGAACGCCCTGCTCTGATTGGCTCTGATTGAAGGACAGTGGGTAGACCTCAAAGCAAGCTGTTTGGAGGTCTACCCACTATTCCTCAATCGCAGCCAATCAGAGAGCTCGGCGTTCTGACGTCACCACAACCACTGCAAAATTGAGCAGACGAACTTGCGCTCCGTATTGTCACTGGCTGCTCAAAGGGCCCCTGAAAACAAAAAGAAAGTTTTTTTTTTCAAAACAGTCTGGTTGGGACACGCGTGTAAAACAATAAATTTTACGCGAAAAAAATTTTTTATAGCAATATTGACTGCGTTAGACGCAATTTAGTCGGTCGTCACCTCCTTTCCACTTTTTCTCTCTCTCGGCATTTCGGGCGCATGGAGGAGAGGTACTCTCCGCCTCTTCGTAGTGGATCGGCTTGGCTGCTTGGCTGGCTTGGCTGCACCCCGTACGAGAGCCATTGCTACTTCCTGTGTTTGCCGGTCGCACCAGGTCGGACGTCGTACCGCGTCGTACAGCCGATTCACCACGACGGACCCAATCGCGATTTTCGTCCGCAGACCGTGTACCAAGTGACCGGCACGCCACCGACTCCTGCAATCCGCGCGTCGCCCGTGGACGCGCAGGCTGATAAAGTCAAGCCTTTTTCACTCGCGGATTTTTGGCGGGAGATTGACTTGAAATCCGTTTAGTCTGGCAACGGTACATTGTTTTCTTGTTTTTGTTTCTGGGCGATGAAAAACAAAAGTGGCGCATCGTTGTGTTTTGTGCGTTCGTCGCGTTCACTGGTTCATTCTGTCGGGCGTTTCTTCGTTCCACGTGTGAAAGGAACTGCAGAAACTTTGTCTGGCTGACGCGACGCAGGTTCCTGTACTCCTCCGGGTCCGCGTCAAGAAGCTTCCGTCAAAACTCGTCTAGCACGCCGCGATGATTATTGCACGTCCAATCAGGATTTCACCGAGCGAGACCTCTCTTGGTGGCTGTGGTGAACTTGAGTGTTGTGCACGAGCGCGGAGTGCGTGAAGGCATCTCCAAACGCCCCTTCGCGAGCCCAGAACTTCGTCGCTTCTACGCGGAACCCTTCTCGAGCAGGACCATGCCTGTGTCACTCTCATGCTTTGGTTTTCGTAAAGCTTAGTGGCGCTTCGCGCGAAGCCTATCACGGTGTTTTGTCTCGATCTGTACGTAACAGCGGCGTACGATTCATTATCGCGGCAGCGAACGTCGATTTCTCTCTTGAACAACGGTGCCACGGTGCGACGTTGGAGTTTCGCGGCACTGTGGGGTGGCGACCAGGTTCGGTCCGTCCTCGCTGTCGTCTGCTCGTCGTCTCCCTCGTGTGGATGCGCTTGGGAGACAGACGAACCACAGACATGTCGTCACCGTCCTGACCGTCCGCGGATCAGTCCGTCAGGTGAATCGGTCATGACCAGGGTGTCAAACCGGAACCGAACCGAACCGAAAACCGGAACAGAACCGTTATTTTTAGCCGAACCGAAACTGAACCGAACCGAAATCTTCGCCGCCATCTTGGAACTGAACCGGAACCGAACCGAAAAAAATATAACGGTAACCGGTTCAAAAAGGTTCAAGGTATTTTTTTCTTTTTTGTTAGTATCACAAAATGAACATATGGGAATGGAAAATTGGCGGCTGTATTTCTATCTATTGATCAAATCGCCATATACAAAATGGCAATGTATGGTAAATTTTGTGTCTTCGTGGCGCTTTTGTATTAACACTATGATTAACCATGTGTCACATTGTCACGTGACGTCATGGTGTCAATACATGCTGTCAAGGAATGTCACGTGACCCCGTGACGTCACGTGACTCACTGCGTCAAATCGGTTTAATTTGAGGAAGTCACTAGATGTATTAACCTTGTTGACAGCGTGACGGAACATGACGTCACGATTTTGCACTGAGAGTCACGTGACACCGTGACATAAGCGATTTTCACAACCCCGAGTCGAGTGCTCGGGTTCATGACAATCAGCATCGCCAAACAATCGGGTAACGGCTCATGTCAATTAAATATGAAAATAGCCCAACTCTAACAATATCTGAAGCTCAGCCCAAGCTTTTGCTTTCCAAACCCTAGCGCATGACTATGATGAACACTGACGGTATATATAATTAGCGTCAGATCACGTGGCCGCTTGTTCAAATTGCGAGTTGAGGAGGGGATCTACAGCTGTCTCTTTCATTTATTTTTTATGCATCTGCAATTGCGCGGAGGGGAAAACTTATCGATGTTTTCGCAAGCTATCAACATCAGGGGTTACTTCTTAACAGTATTTCTTGAAAGTACAAAATAAATGTTGCAAGACAAATTTTCCATCATTGAGGCACTCAATAATTTTTTCGTTGTTGCTGAACTGTATCCCAAAAATGTCCCCGAGAATAGAAGTATTGAAATGACTAAATGCGACTTATTAATATGACGTTACATAGAACTACATGTGTGTATGGGAGCAATACCTAAAAAAAGAAAAAGAGTTTAGGGACCTCAGAGGGACAGCCGAACGATGGCAGTCGCTCTAAGTCTCACACGAGCGTCGTTCTCAAGTTACTGCCCAAGTTTCGACCACCTCTGTATTTTTGCTTAAAGGAGCCATAAAAAGATTTCTTTACATTCACTAAATACTACTTAGAATCACTCCCTAAAGTTAATAACTGAATAAACTCCTCAACTCGGAGCCAGAAGCGGCCACGTGGCCTTGTGCGTACTTTATGCCGCCAACGTTAATCATACCCCCGCGCTGGGATTGGAAAGGAAGAAAACGCGTGCTGAGCTCCAGGCATTGTTAGTGTTCGGCTATTCTTATCACCCCAGTGGTTGGACACGAGCCACTACCCAAATGTTCGCCGAGGTATTGATTGTTACTAGCCGATGTACAGTGCTCACGCAGTTCTCCTGTCCAATCCATGAGCCGCGCTCGACTGTCGTCACGCGGGTAGTTTTGATCCCCCAATTACGACATCAATCTTTGCGAAGGAAAGACTAAAAGAAATAGTCTCATTTTATCCTCGCAATTTCACCGCGACAAAGAAGCTTCTGAATCAGTGGCGGCTTGTGCGAGTATACTTGGCCCAGACTAGGACCAGTGCGCCTCGGAAAAGTCATGAACACTTGAACCCAATATCATTTTATTACCCCTTTAAACTTTACGGGGTGCAAAATAAAAGCAATGGAGGGTTGCTGTTAACAAGTGACAAATAAAATTGTCGAATTAGCACACACAAACGGAGGAGGCAATTCCTCAGGAATACTTTCAGTCTTTCCACTCTGGTGAAGAAGGAAGACCAGCGAAGCTGTACTATGGTGGGAATGAAGTAATGCCCGGCCGCAAGTCGGCAAGCCAGAGTGGAAAGGCTGAAGAGGTTGCCGCCGTCACTTATAGATGGCAGTAGCTGTCCAGAGTTTAGTGTCATCATTTGTTTGCTGACGGACACGATACTGGGGAAACTAGCCCTTAACAGCTCCGCTGTAAAAAAAGTGTGTGTGTGGGAGAGGGCGGGAGGGGGTTAGTTTTAAAAACACATACTGTGTTGTAAAGGTTCCTCTTCGCCGTATCTTTGGCGCTGACCAAAAAGCATGGCCCCGGAAACTACTTTGTTTGCAAAAACTCTTGTCAAAAAGCACGTTTTCGTCGTGCCAGACGCTTGCGCCGTTCCTCACGACGATGCACTATTAGAATGATAATACGTGCCTTTCCAATACTTGGCTTTCGCTGAGCTTGAACCTGTGGCAGCGTGCATTTTCGCACCATCGAATTCGATTTTCTCAGCAAAAAGAAATCACAATGACCACCAGCCTATAGTGTGATGACGTCACGTGCATACCATGTTAAACATTTCAGCTTTCTGGTGAAATGTGATATCCGCAACACTAGCAATAGATGTCCTAATTGTAAAGTTGTGCAGTATTTATAGCAGTCTCGCGATGATATATGGCAGCCTAGAGAAATATTAGAGCGCATGACTATTGAAGCAATATAGTGTTGTAAAGTGAGGGCCCAAAACAAGTGCAGGTAAAACAGAATAAAACATTAGCCTCTCGAGGCAGTATTTCGCGAAGCTTCGAGCTCATGCAAGCTGGTGAAATGTGATTTATATTAAGATTTTAAGAATCTTTGTCTGTCCTTCGCGCTATTTATGTATAATTATTAATTTCATTGCGTGCATCTTTACGCATCTCTTTTTGCAGTAAGGCGTTCTGTATAGGATTATTTAGAAAAATACCATTAATTATCTTTCTCTTTTTGAACATTTTGTGTATTTGACTTGCAGTCTATCATGTGAGCACGGAGTCCTTTTTGGCGTACCCTGCAACCCGATGTTTCACACTGCCAATCAGCAAACAGAAAAACACTTTTACGCAGACTCCACAACTCGAGTAGTTTCGAGTATCGTCCTTCCGCGTCGGTCTCAAGCGGTTATGTGAACTTTATGAAGTAAAATTTATTGATCATTATAAAAATATATTTGATTACTAACTGAATATTTTACAACATAAATAAAGGGCTGACCACCCTAATGCAATGCCCCCCCCCCCCCAAATTATCTGAAATGTGTTCTGCCAATCTTTTCCGGCGTTCTTATCCTCGACAGGCACGTTGTAAGTGATTTGTGACAGCCTTACACACATTACTGATTTTGAAGCTAATTTAGATAACTATGTGTTCCTCACACATATAACTTCTCAAACATATAGAAGTCTGTTATTGCCTCTTTTATGTGGTGAACATTACTTTTATCTGTCTGCGGGCTGGACAAAAACAAAGAGCAGGGGCGCGCGGCGGAACTATGACGATTACGCACTCAAACCGTCAGAAACTCTCCAAATAAGTAGCTGCCATGTCGAGTAGAACGTGAAATACTACTTTGTTTTACTTAACAAAAAATAATCTTGGAGGATGCTTAAGCTTCGCCTTTAAAATTGGAACGCGATAGCGTTAACGGTCCTCGTTTGCATCGTATTCTCATTTGCCGCGCAAGCGCGCCTTGCGTGGCGTAGTCAAAAGCGTCTGACTCGCAACAGAAGGGTCGTGGGTTCGAATCCCGCCTCAAATTCTTAATTTTTTTTCTTTAAGGCAGAGGAATTACTTTAGAAAGTGAAATTATTTGAGACATATGCCGACCTTTAATTTGCATTACATGTCATGTTTTAATCACTCTTATTCCACGCGTGATGTCACGTTTCATGTGAGCATTGTGGGTTGTTTGAAATTCTTGCGCGAGGGCATGTAGCTCTAACGTCATGACCCTATCGACCAATCAGGATTTTCCAGTCACGCCACCGACATTGGCTTTTCAGCGACATGAGTTCCTTAACGCTATCGCGTTAAAATCATCAATTAGCAAGGGTGATGCTCATTTGCAGATTAAATTGATTAGCATCTTGTCAAGAACAAACCTCAAGAGCCAGGCTATGCCAGCTTATCTTGTATAAGAAAATGTCCACTTGGGCAAGCGCTATTTTGGGCCATATTCGACCTGAATGCGAAGGTGCGTATAAATTAGAGTCAACAATTGCGATTACTTCTTGCGGCATGATTTGTCGCATGCATGCGGTGCTGAGTGTAAACAATGTTTGGTTAGCACAACAAGCATTTTGATTGCCGCTCGGTGTTTCTATAAAAAATAGACTGAAAGGAATTATTCTAAAACTTTCGTGACATTTTGAAAATTTCATTGCTATTAGCTCAGTTGTGTCGTCATCATATACATATACATTGTGAAGCGTATTTCGTAAACCACATTTCATGATACATTTGGCCACGAGGTGCCCATTTTATAATTTTATGTTCTGTAATTAATTCCTTAGTTCAAGGACACAACCACGATTTAACTTTTAATACTGCGACACAAAGGTGTACCAATCACGGGTATTTTAGGCGACCTACCACTCTTCGCGACAACATTTTATACCGTGTAAATAGATCAGCTTAAACTTTAGAAGGTTACTTAAACACGAAGAAAGGACAAAAAATACAGTATAGTTCTAAATTTCAAGCTGATTTATTTACAGGTATGTACCAACAAGCTCAACTCTTTACTCTCGTACTTAAACATTTTGATTCAGGTAAAATATATGTTACTTGTAAACAAAGGGATGTTGAGTCGTATGAACACGACGTTATGTACGTTAATGTAGATTTTCTTCTACTCTTGCTTCGAAATTAAATAACTGAATTTCATATTTTTGGTACCTGAAAATAAAAGGAAATTGCACGGACGATCGAAGAAATTATATATTTAATTGTTTCACGGCGTAAGTAGTGTATATTGCCAAAACAACGCGGAAAATATATTTTCAATTTAGCGGTTC